>DWAN01002179.1:0-15722 GCA_018230445.1 Heliconius hewitsoni
CCGATTGACACAATTCCACTGCTTTTATAATTATTTTCACCTAAATCTACCCTCTATTACACGAGTACGCTAACAATATATATATTTAGAGTCGTGCCTAAGGGAACGAAGCCTTTGGCTGCATTCGACCGATGTTATTTTTACTCCGTTACGTCCACATTTATTATTTAAATACATAAGTGTTAGAATGTGTACTTAACAAGTCGTATCTAATGGGACCATTTGTTAAATATACCTAAATAATGTTCATATGCCATGTCAAATGGTGTTATACATTAAGTTAAGTTTTAGCACGAGGTTGGAGCAAATTTTGCATATAAGAGTAGTAATAGTAATATAAGGTAAGGAGTGAAACAAATTGATATGGGAGTGAAAGTAGGTAACTTGAATGTGAATTGCCTGATGATGATGATGATGCAGTGCTCATTGCATCATCAGAATGCTAGTTGCAGGCATAAATCACTCTGAAAGCCTAAATGTAAATAAGACAATGGTAAAAGGAAAAGAACAAGATCAGTGTAAATGGCAATGTGTTAGAACAAGTGAATGAAGTGGTGTCTAACGAAGAAGTGATGAAAGAATGGCAAAAACGATTTATGATGCAAAAGTGAGTGGTAGGAGAGGTAGGAGAAGACCTCGGTTGACCTTCGAAAACACACTATCAAAGATACTGGAGGAAGGTCGTGTAAAAAGCATGAGGACCCCTCCCGGAGGGCATGTATGAAGAGATTGATAACAGTGGACGAGGTGAAAGAGATATGTAAAGACCGTAGCGTTTGGCGCTCCGTTCTCTCTGACTACCTCGCTAGGGATAACGCTCGTGAAGTTAATAGTAATATATGAATATATTTACGTGACATGGGCATAGGAATGTGTCCACCCCAAAACTGTCTGATAAGAAGTCTGATAGTATGTTAAGCTTAAAAACATAGAAAAAATAAACAATCATACAAAACAAAAGTGCAAATCTAAAATCAAGGCCACCCTGAAAATATCTCTAGATACGCCCCGGGAAATGGGTATGTATAGGTTTTGGTTGAAAAAAACGTTCAACCTGCAATTATTGATTATTTTTAGCTCAAAACATTATCACGACTGAAACCTTCCTTCAAGATGATGTTTTAAAATTAAAATTTAATTATAAATAACAGAATAATATAATATAATAACATTTACAATTAAATCATAAATCGTTTCTAAATAAATATTTATCATAAATCGTGATAAATCTTCAGAAACAAAATATTTTTTTATTCAATGCTCTCGTACGCTAAGTAAAATGTTAAGATGACATGATCCGTAAATGCAGAACAGCTGCTCCACTATTGATATGTTACTACTGTATTTGCACTTTGTCTTTTTACTTTTTAGTAATATCAATATTATTCGCGTTGTGTCTTGTATATAGCAGATAAAGGGAACCTAGTGTTAGATACTCCGTTCTCCGCACCCTATTCAATTTTCGAGATATTGAGTATTAAATGATGAGAGTGAAAAGAATAATTAATTCTTCTAAATTTGAATCTAACCCAAAATCACTGCCTTTACAGTAAGAGAAATTGGCGCTGGGCCTCGCCGGTTTCACATATTTACTAACTATTAAAGAATTATTTCATACACACAATCATGCTTTTTACGTAAACTTCCTCCAGTATCTTTGATATTGTGTTTCCCCCTACCCTCTCTTACTATTCACTTTTCCATCATGAATATTTTTGCCCATTTTTTCATCACTCATTCGTTCGACGTTCCCAAACCAACTGAGCACATCTTTCTTCATTCGTACGTTGACATCCTCGTTAGCATATTTTTATTTTATTTATATTTTTATTAAATTAGTGGTTTAATTTCCCGCTTATGAATAAAATCTATGTAAAACAAATCGTAGCGTTGAGTGTTCTTAATAAAAATACTAAAATTATCAGTAAATGAATAAATATGGAGTGACTTGCATCTATATATATAGGTATATAGGTCTTTTAGGTTCACCAAATAGAGAGACAGATGTATAAAGATAAATAATATATTAATTTGTAAAATGTTTATCTACACAGAAAATATATATAATATGAAATCGCTATCAACATCACACTCATATCACATTGCCTATCACGTCGGTCGAAATCGGTGAATATTTTGTATGATTGTAAATGATGACCTATAAATGTGAGCCTATTTAATTGTTATTATTTTTATTATTGTTTAGTATAAACTAGGCAAAGGCAAGTATTTAATAAATCTTAAAGCATTTAAATTTATCAGACTGTCTAATGAATATGGCTTCAAATGATATCTGGTAAAGTATTTAATAAATACATAATTTATTACGTGTGCCGATATAGTTTAATAAATAGTATTTATTATAAATACAATTTATTAATCTATATCGGCATACGTAATAAAACCCCAAAATAATTACTTTTTGGTAAACATTTTAAAAATTTAACATAGCGGGACTGGAACCCGCGTCTCTTTGAAACCGTCCAAGCGCTCTGGCCAACTAAGTTATACGTTCTCATAGGTCTACGTCGAAATACTTGTTGCAACTTATTTTTGTTGTTATTTCCTTGTTGATAATTCTAAGAAATTATCTTAATTCTAAGAAATTAAAGGTAGCGGAAGTACGTAAAAATCTCCCTACATAGATGTTAGCAACACTTTAAATATTAATTTTAATATATTTGTCTGTTTGTTGGTTTGGTCGTTCGTGCACGCTAATTCCAAGAATAACTTCACCAATTTAAATGCAGTTTTCTTTATAGAATTTTGGTAGACTTTCCTTATTACTTGGTATTTGTTTTATTTCAATCGGTTTATAAATTAAAAAGATCTATCACTTTAAAATATACTTGTATCCATAATGTGATAAGAACTTTTCATTCTTCCTTGTTTTTCCAGTGTACTATAAAAATGGGCCAAAACTATTGAGTATTAGAGATGTTGTTAGAGATGCTATAAACAAAAATGATTAGCTTTAATAATTTTTATGTTTAGTATCGAACCTGAATCAAAGTAAAATAAAACCCCAGATCCATTTAAAGTGAAACACGACTTAAACGATCTTTTCTAACCATAAAATCTTTTTATCACTTTCTTTTATAGTTTCGAATTAACATCCTTACAAAACTTACTCTAGGTTAATTACGAAAACTTTTATTTTATATGTTAGTTGGAGAAGTCGACCGCTCGACGCGTACATCTCAGAGAGCTGACCCTAAAGTCCAGAGGGTCATATCGTTGTGAAGTTTCGGAGGAAGCGCCTTCCTTCCACTCGGCACAGGCGGAAACTTTTATGGAAATTTATTGTGGGTAATTTTATATGTAATTTATTACATAGATTTTTTTTATTTCATATTTTGTTGATGGAATTTTGTTGTTACCGTTTGTAGTATTAATTTGGAGGTTATCTATTTCATGTTTTTACGAATACTAGTAATTTTTTGCTGCTTGCTCTACTAGGTAGTTGAGCAGGCAGAAGGAACCTTGTGTTAAGAGATTTTTTTAGGCATTGTGTGTTGAGTGGCGGAACTCAACGCCACGCATTTGCTTTGGCTGAGAGCGAAAAAATGAAAATATTAATAAATAATATTTCCTTCACGCAGGTAGGAATTCAACTCACAACCGTCACGTTACAGTCATACGCTTGTGCGCCTTCGACACAACGACGGCCTTTAAGTTGTATATTTATACCTATGTATCTCTATGTAAATATTATTAACTACTTTTCTACATATACTTTGGCTTTATTATGCTAATATTTATCTAATAATAGCAGTATGTAGTATAAAATGCCATATTTAAATTTTACCTTGCTACATGCCGGAAACAACGTGAAGTTGATAGAAATAAAAGAATACACCTTAAAACTTAAAATAAAATGAAAAATATCATCTTAACAAGTACATTTAATAGTTGTCATAATTTGCTTTCAGATTTCCCACGTGAGAGCCCACGTATAGTCGGTCACGAACGACCTTACGAAGTCCTGGAACCACTCGATGTTAACTGCTCTTCTGCTAAAGCATTTCCTGCACCGGATTTACAATGGCACATAAATGGGGAAAAGGTTGGTTAGAATTTATATTCTTTTATGAAATTTATATATTGGAATCTATATTACCTATGTTCAAAATTATTTGTATTTGTTTGGATTTTAGTTATGTTATAAAAATAGAAAACATCGTGTGCAGTGGAGCATTATTTATCTGTAAACATTCGGGTTTGATTGTGTCTGAATTCGCCGCTATGATACACTTATGTAGTGTTCAGTTTTGCCCAATTTGAGAGTTGAGCCATTCAACTCTGAGGCGAAAGGCGGAGAAGGTGGTGTGAGGATAAAGCACAGCGTTTAGTTCAGCTACTGAACATGCAATATCTCCGGAATTCGACGGAAAATGGGGAACAGAAGGGTCTTAATAAAAACGGAGGCTTAGTCTCAGCGTGAAGCCAAAAATAAAAAAATTTACATGAACATATCCGTTAAAACCCAAGTTCCCTCAGAAAATGTCTCTAGATACGACTATGATTATGATAAGTCTCTCGATTGGGAATTATACCTACAACATCGTGATGCTGCCCCACTGTGCCGCATGATGGTATTAATATCATAATATTAAATATATTCACCTGTTTATAACATATATTTTGTTAAAGGTTACAGAGCCATCGTGGCTAGTGCCATTTGACGCGGTACACGTTTCCAACGGCTTATTGATATCTGCTCTCGGGTTACGGGCCCCTACGATGAAGCATATGAGAATCCGTTGTGTAGCCATTATTGGAACTCACAGACGAGAACAAACTGTTTTAATAGGTAATTTTTAATATATATATATAGCGAGTATTTACTTTTAATTTAATTTATGTATTTTTTCGAGTAACATTTATAACATTTTTTTTCAGCTTCACGATATAAACCGCACACATTTCGTTCCTCATTTTCCGTCTAATTTTCGAGACATCGAGTGTTGAGTGGCGAAACTCAATATGAAAATATTAATAAATAATAATTCATTTCCCCGAGTGGCAATTGAACTCACAATCGTCGCTTTTACAGTCACATACTTGTGCCCTTGTACCACAATGGCCTCAGTTATAATAGCATAATATATATATTTAATAAAATTGTAAAAGATCGCTGTCTGTACATGGAAGATATAAAAAAAAATCTATTATTATGGAACATTTATTAACGATGTTGGATGACATTGATGACTTTCTTTCGATTTTTATCGAACATCGATGCTTTAGCTTCTACGTTTTTCTAACATCCCTAACTGATGCGCGTCGCCTTGTGGGGGATTCTCTATTAGTGCGTATTTGTAAGGTACACGTGACCGATAGAGCGTTGCAGCGCTAACAAAGGCTAGCAGAGATCGCTGTGGGCAAGCCTACCAACGTGGACCCTTTATATTTATTTTGTATTATTTTTTATTTAATTATATATTTATCTTGATAAGGAGTAAAATCAAAATTATAAAAAATTAACAACTTTAATAATAAGGCAATAAATTTAAATAAAATATTTTAAAATATATTACTGTGGATTAATCTTTCAAGACTTTAAGGGACAATATTATTGTAGAACATTGTTTTTATGTACCTTATAAAGTTGTGCCAGTGCATTACATGTAAGCGTTCAGAAAGCCCATTTTTGACGATCTTTATGTAAACAATGAAATTTAAAAAGAGAAAAAAAGTAGCTTACGTTTATCCTAAGACCCTCGAGTATCTATGTATGTATGAAATTTCATCACAATCGGTTCAGCTGTTTGGCCACGATGGCGTCATAGTAAGACACACATTGTTACTTTGGCATTTATAATATTAGTATGGATACTTCAGGATTTTTTTTTTAATTTTCCAAACTTACCTAAAAGCTTCACAGAACATTACGTTAACAGTGGTAATTGTAGGTGACTATGTAAAGAATTTTCAAAATGGGTTCACTAGTTTTTATGTTAATTCATGGCAAACAAACCCACATACAAATCTTTCCTCTTTATATAATAAGTAAGTATAGTAGTATAGAAATTAATTGATTCATAAATAAAAAAAATCAAGAACAATGTAATGGAGGGCCAGGCCTTCGTTATTTCATAAAGCCTGAAAGTTTCTGTGCGCATACCCAACACTGGTAAGTACTATCAGAGAATATGGAGTTTGTATGGTTTTTACTTTGGCAGTTATTAGGTAACTAAGACGCAATTTTTTATATTGTCTTGGATATAATATTAGAAATGATGTTGTCCATTGCCAAACAATTGGTTGGCTATTGCTAATAACTCCCTGCCGTTTAGACAACAGATATATAACTATTTAAATAGTAATATACTTTATTACTATTTCTTATATTAAGGTATTTTTAGGCCAGTCATGACGCAAGTGCACACGTCAGGTTATGGGTTCGATTCCCATTCAAGTTAATGAATCATGTCCTCGCTCTTGTAATGAGGCAAAATGCGGCCTTCAGTTCCGCCTCTTAACGTGCAATGCCTCCACAATTCCACAGAAAGTGGAGAACGGAAATGTCGTAATTGGAACGGAGTGCCTTAACACTAAGTTTCTAGGTCTCCTCCGCCTATCCTGCCTTGAGCGGGATTCAGCGTGACACAAAAAAAATTAATGTTTTTTCTCTTACAGAAACAAAATCTACAAGTTGGCGAATAGCGGCGAACTTCAATTTTATAATATTATTTAGCTGTATGAATAAAGCACTACAAATGATGTCGTGATGAATTCACTATATTAGAATAGTTATTGTAAATAAAGTACTCTTATAATTAATACAATTGCTTTTATTATTTATTTCCAAATATTTTATATATATTACTCAATATGGTGAAGGCCAGTCGTGGCGCAGCGGCACAAAGTGTGACTGTAAAATCGACTGGTTGTAAGTTCGACTCGAGGAGGAGGAGATGAAATATTTACTTAAATTTATATTTCCATTTCTTCGCTCTGGTGTCGAGGCCTCAGTGTCTAGTGCCTCCAGAATTCGGCAGAAAGTGGAGAACGGAGTGTCTTAGCATTAGGATCCTTCTGCCTACCCTCCTGTGTGCGGGATACAGCGTGAAGCTGAATTGAATAAACATAATTGTAATCATCAATAAATTGCAAATTTGTGTTTAACTATGTAATTATCGTAATTTTTAGATAAGGCAATATTTCTAAGTATTTATTTTGATATTTTGTGCTATGGTATAATAAATAAACGCTATTTTTATTTTATTTTATTTTAGTGATGGCATAATTACTAATATAAATTTTCTTAACCTGACCGAGGAAATACGTATGCTATTAACTCTACAACACCCGCCCACCGCGTGCATTTAGGAACACTCGTTTTGAGTCTCGTATAGAAAGGAAAACAAAATATTAATGAATCCAAGTCCCCGATCAGGAATCGAACTCGCAACTGTCACTTTCACCCCTGCCTCTCAAAAAAAAAATGCAATCTTTACATATTGTTGTGTTTTCATAAAATTTTTAAAATTATTAATCGTCTGTTTTAATTTCTGGAAAGAGATAAATTAAAAATGAATTTGTATACATTCTGTTTTATTAAATCTTATGTATCAATAGAGCTGAGGGCAATTAAGACTACACAAAATAAAAAAAATAGAAAAATAATTTTGTCTCCTAAAATGATAAAACTATCATAAATCACTATGAAAAGGTCATCAGATTTTTTAACATCATGGCAATAAAAAAAGTATATTTGAAATATTTTTTCTTTGGAATTTAACAATAATTATCAACTGAAATGAAAATAATCTTGAAACTGTGTAAATGTGTATAATTAACAGAATAATTCAAATATGTTATGAATGCAATTGCTTATATTTTTATTACAACAAATGGCATGAATTATTTTTAGAATAACTATTCAATTCATTTATCTAAGTTTATTGATCGATATAACATTAATATATTTCAAATAGAAATAAAATATCTCTTTACATACTTTTTAGAAACATAAAAATTTTCACAGTGACATTTCAACCCACTCTTGGAAATCGGTCTCCTGGTCATATACACAAGAGGCACAGGTACTGCTATGTAAATTTTTTTGTTTCTAAAAAAGTATATTTCTTTATCAAGTGTGGAATAACACTTTAAAAATGTTAAAAATATTTTTTACATAATTATAACAAACATTACAATCTCTAAGTCAAGACTTAAACTTCAGCCGTTAGTACACATGATAGTATTCTAAACTAGTGCTTATCATGTTATATAAATGTGAAAAGCAAGAAAAGTAATGGTTACGCAAGTATTTATTTCACAAAGAACAATTACAATTATTATAATAAGCTCTCACAAAAATATAGGCACTGTGCTTCTATCTGCTTAAAATTATACATAAAATTAACCTTCTTGACCAAAATCTTCCATGAATTTCTTCAATTTAATCATATCATCGTCATTGACAGTTGGTTTGGACGTAGCTAAAGATCTGAGCATGTCGGACATAGTAACTGGTGGTTCACCGAGCTTGTCGCTTGGAACATCCATCCAAGTCATCTCTATGGCTCCAGGATCTCCAGGAGAACAAGGTGTCAAGAGATCGTTCACTATTGTATTTGGATCTATGGGGCTTGGACCAGATACTTTTTTGAAATGAGTTGCAGATTGAACTTTACGAACTGGCTGCATTAATGCATCTCGAACTACAATGCTTATATCAGCTCCTGAGTATCCATCGGTTTTAGATGCTAGCACCTTCATATCTTGTTCAGTCAAATGGTGTCTTGTGTTGCCAAGATGCAATTTGAACATGTCTAATCTGGCATGTTCTTCAGGTAATGTGATGTAAATACGTTTTTCGAAACGACGCCGAATAGCTGCATCTAGAACCCACGGAATGTTGGTTGCGCCTAGTACTAATATACCATCCATGTCATTGCCAACCCCTTGCATTTGAACTAGAAACTCTGTCTTGATTCTTCGTGCTGATTCAGATTCATTATCTGAACGAGACGAACACAAAGAATCAATTTCATCAATAAATATGATACTTGGTTTGTGTTGACGAGCCAATTCAAATAAATTCTTCACAAGTTTCTCAGATTCACCAAGCCATTTAGATACAAGATCTGATGATGATACAGAGAAAAATGTTGAATTGTTAGCTTCTGTTGCTACTGCTTTAGCTAAATATGATTTACCAGTACCAGGAGGGCCAAATAAAAGTATACCCTTCCAGGGAATTCTCTTTCCTGTAAACAAATGTGGGAATTTAATGGGAAGAATGACAGCTTCCTTTAAGGCTTCTTTAGCAGCTTCAAGTCCAGCTACATCACTCCATTTAACATGTGGTTTTTCAACAACAATTGCTCCTTCGAGCTTGCCCTGTAATTTTTTCTTTTCTGGATCATCAGAATCACTATCGCTATCACTTTTCTTATCTTCACTTTTGGAATTTGATTCCCCATCTTTTACGGGTTTTTTCTTCTTATCCTTTTTAAGATATTCTTTGAGTTTCTCTGCCCTGTCTAAGTATTGTAAGCATTTTGCTCTGATACTCTCTTTTGCTCTTTCACCTTGTGCTTCATATTTCACTGCATGCAAAAAATATTCCACTCCATGTTCATATAGTCTTAATGCTTCTTCATAATTCTTATTTTTGTCTTCTTCAGTAGCTTTTGTGACAAGATCAATGGCCTTTTGTAAGGTATTAGATGAAGCCATTTTGATGCTTTACACCTACAACATAAGTATATAAGAAAAAATCATTTATGGGTATTTAAATGTTCAAATTAAATGTATTATATATTTCTTAGATGTTATAAGTCACTAAATTGAATTGAAACTGAAATCACAAAATTAATATGAAATTAAGTTATGATATGGCATTTTGTTGAGGTATACAAAAACGAACGAGAAACAAGGACTAAGCAATAAATAAACCAAATTTTGTATATTTAATGAATATTTGACATTTTTCCTGTGTGATAAAATGTATTCACATAGTATGACAAATCGACCTACAATGATATGATGAAGTGTTATTTAAATAAAATACGTATCTGCACATTTAACTTACTTACCATTCGCAAAAATAGTGGAAAATAAATAAAAGAGGTATATTTTAACTACAATTCCATAAAAATTAGTCGTTTCAGTTTACTCATTCAATGTTTTTTTATAAACCAATTATGACAACATCAGCAATGTTGCTTGTTGCCAATTAAAATAATCTACTAATGAATTACATAAACTAAATCTACGAAGAAAAATAATCTTCTTATATTTTTATTTTGTATATAAAACTTATATTTAACATAAAAGCTAGAATTACAAAATTACTAAAGCAAATTGCGACAAGTTATAAGTTTCGTCACAATAATCAGTTTTAATAATCTGTATTGAGAAAAATATCAGCTGTAAAACAATATTGTCTTTGAATTTGAAATTTACCGGGTTTTTATAAATTTTAAAATTACTTTGGCATACTGTTTGTAAATTATATAAAAAAATTCTTTTTTATTTATTATTAGTGTGCAGTGTAATATTTTTTCGTGTGTTTACATTATGCATTTATAAAAAGAAGAAACATTCTGCCAGGAAGAAAAGAGAGAAAAAAAAAAGAAAAGATAAGACATTAAAGAAACTAATCAGTCAGGTATAAGTTATTACTAATCTTAAGAATTATCTTCTTTAGCAGATTTTTTTTACCCTCACACTGTATCTTGCATATATCAGAGTAGGTAGAGTGAACAGTGTTAAGATACTCCATTCCCATTAAGACATTTCCAATCTCTACTTTCAACGATTTTTTTAAGGCATAACATGAGCTCAACTTAGCCTCATTACTAAAATAGTAGAAGTTAAAAATAAATAAAAATGTCCAATTAATAGTTTTATTGCGGTTAGTAATTATGATTTATAAATTAAGATTGTTGGCTACCCATTGTTTCTTTATATAATTTTAATTTGCCAACATATTTTTTAACTTGTTCTTTAGGATATGGCTTAAGTGCCAAACATGTTGGAATATTTTCTGGTTGTTCTATCCATAATTTATGATCTATAGAATTTTCTTGTAATTTCTGTGCTATTTTCTTTAATGCTTCTTCATTTGGTACCTGAAGCAAAAAAGACCAGTTTCAATATTATGCAAAAATTGTGTTTGTAGGTTTATATGTATGATTTAAGTAGAATTTTTGTTTTATACTGTATCTTATATACAGAAAGGTACGAAGAAAAGTGGCCTAGTGTTATACATTTACTATGCATGCTAAGAGCGGAGAAATGAAAACAAATGGGACAACCCACAACCAACAAGTTTACATTCACATTCTCTCCTACTGGACTCCAATTTCCGCTACAGTATTTATATTATAAATTAAATTAAGTAATAGTTATTTTAAAAATAAAATTTCAATACTCACTTCTAACACTACTTTATGCATATTGTCTAAATCATTTAAATATTGTATTGTGTGTTCATCTTCTCTAAAGATATGTAACACTGCTGTAGATGCATGACAGGCTTGAGCAACTAAAGAACCAATGGACCATCCTAGTTCTTTAAGTAAATCGCTCCTTAGGAGCACATATTGAACTATTGAGTTGGACATTGTTATAATATTAAAGAGAAAATATACAAGGTACAATTATTATCAACTACAGCCTGTTTTAATTTTACTTTTTAAGCTAATATATTTTAATTATTGCTGTCGTTCTTTATATATTTCAATGAAACTTATTATTGTAACCTATTTACTTAATCAGCTGTCAATAATCAAGATATATAAGTAGATGTTTAATGTCAGTGTCATAGTGATATGAATAGATGATAATGACAAGAAAGAACAAACTATTGTTTCAAACTCTGTATTTTAATGAAAATAATAACAATCTTTTTGTTTTTTTTTAAAAGAAAGTAACATTTATTACTTTACAACTGAAAAAGAAAAAAATAAAAAAATATTTCTTATTTGTTACATTTTAGTGTTCGCATCATCTTTCACATAAAAATTTGTACATTTAAAAATATAATCATAAAAGTATTTAAATAGTGAACCACTACATTTTATTGCCTTAAAATAATCGTTGAATAGGTTTAGATATCTCAATTTTTTATTTACATTATAAGACAAAATATAACAATTTTGCACCCACTTTAAATCAGTTAAATTTCCTTGTTTGGTAATAAGTAAAGTGGTAGTTAATTAGATAAAATATATTTATAATTTTATCATCAAGGAGGCATTAACGTTATGGCATGTCATATCGTGATGCTAGGCATTGATGTTTCCCGTAGTGTGGCCCGAGCTTTACGCTGGGGGAGGCAAAGATTATACTAATAATTTGGCTGCTTAATTTTCACTTGACAGTATTTTGAGCTATCTGTCAACTTTCAACGATGAATGTTTGACATTTAGAAATTTATGTTGAGAACATAGATTGTGCCGCCGAAATAACCAAAAAACATATTTATTTACTACTAAATATATCTGAAAACTCAAACAAAATACTATGGCGTCTGGTTTAGAGAATTATATCAACCAAACAGTATCAGTGATAACATCAGATGGTCGAAATTTTATTGGAACGTTAAAGGGATTCGATCAAACAATAAATATTATTTTAGACGAATCCCATGAAAGGGTGTTTTCTTCATCAACGGGAGTAGCGCAAGTTGTGCTCGGCCTTCATATAATTCGTGGTGATAACATAGCTATTGTAGGCCAAATAGATGAATCTATAGATAGCAGATTAGATCTTGGTAATATAAGGGCTGAACCTTTGGGACCTATTGTACATTGATTAGTTAAGTGTTAATATTAGTAATAAAATGTTTTTTTACCACTTATCATAATTTATTTTCAGCCTTATTATAAGTTTAGTTATAAGACTTACTGTACTTCATAGTTGTGAATACTACAATGTTTTTATAATGCTAAAGAATTTTTTTTTTGACTGCAACAATCTCAGGAACTACTATTATAAATCATTTTTAAAGTGTTATTCGACACTTAGGAAAGAAAAATACTTATTTAGAACTGACCTGGTCGGTTTTCAAGAGGTGCAGGTTCAAGTCCCACTATGTTCATATTTTTATATGTTTTGTAAAAGTATTCAGAAACTACTAATTGTGACATGATTTACGTCACTAGAATGGGGGCAAAGATATAGGTAAAAATTAGTTAATAGTAAAACAACTATGTCAGTATTTACAAGTGTATATTTACAAATTTACTTTAATACATGTGTGTCTAATATTAAAATATATTTTAAAACATCTGAATTTAAATATCACAAGCGTCAATGGATTATTTTAAAATAATTCATTACATAGATACTACAATTTTGGGCAAATAATGGACAAATATATTTTTGGTTGTAGGGTTTTCAAAAACATGAAAAGTTTAAATATAAATATTGTTTTTATTATTATATTGGCTTTACTACTCTTCTACTACTCTGAATACTTTAATCCTAATATTAAGTTGAAATATTGAATGATAAATCATTGTTCTACTACTTATGGCTAACATAAACAGTTTTATAGTAATTGTACTCTTAACTGGATTATATGATGTAATATAAATCTGATTCAACAGTAATAGCTAGTTTTTATATAGTTACTTCAGTTACAATGAGGAAGTTTATTTATATTTTCTATGTATAAAATAAACAAGAATAAGCAAAATGAAAGCATACTAAAAAAAAGTCTCAAATATAGCTAGTAAAATAGAAATAATAAAAACTTATAAGACTTTAAAGTTGCAGTCATAAAAATAAAATTATTTTCGCCATATATCACCTCTTTTGACCAAGAAGATACAGTACATTGTGGTTCAATACAACCACTGTTAAGTTTCAATTGCATGTTATGAGTCATATTTTAGTTGTACAGGACACAATAATAATGATCTTATCTTGATTGGCAGATGACGTGATGTCAAAATATATATTGACTTTAATAAGCTATATTTTTATTATTTTTGGGAGAAATTATAATTTTAATTAAACTATGTTACATATAAAAATATCATTAGACTACCTCATTCAACACTCAATTTCAAAGAATCCAAAAAAGTAATGATATTAAATAAAACTTTTACTGTAAATCCAGAAGTTATTTAAAAAAAATACAAATTAACTAATGTGTTCAGAATATTGTAATGCAAATAAGCACTTTATTATAGTAACTGAATAATAAAAAATCCACAACCATAAGAATAGATGGTTACCAAAGTAAAGAGAACAAAAACCATGTCATTAATAAAGCCTCCATAAGTATATGATACATATTTTTCATTTAATTAAAAAAAAATATGTCCTCAATATTTTTAATAAATTTACTTTTCATTCTACATGGAACTATATTTGCTATTGCTTGTTTGTCCCAAAACAACTATGTCTTGATGCCTGTAACAATTACAAACTAATTAATAAAAAAAACATTTTAGACTATTCTTTGTATTAAAGCAGTATTTAATAATGCATGTTTTCGGTTCAATACGGTAAATATTATTTGGTAACAATAGTAAATATAAGAAAAAAAAACACTAAGATAGGAATTGAACTAAAAATCAAAATTAAAAAACATAATTTTATACCAAAATATAATAATACCTATAAAAATAGGCAAAAGTAATTTGAAGATTCAGGTTTAATCACTTTTTATTATCTTAAGATCTACTCCGTGTCTGAAATTAAATAAAAAATGTTATAAACATGCACAAACTACATAAAAAGAAACAAAATTAAAAGGAATAAACATAATAAAAAGTGCCTAATAAGAACATGCAAGTTTAGTATATATTATTTCTGTGCATATTTGTATCTGAACTTCATTTTATTTTCCAAATATCTCGCTTTATTTTGTCTAATGGCAGAAACTACTAAATAACCAAACAAACAAATATCATGCAACACACACTATATTTTTACGATGATAATTGATAATGCTTGTAATGTGACACTACACTGTATGTCACACATATTAAAATGAAAATATACACACATTTTAAAATGTGGAAAAAAAAACACAATTACACCTTTTACAGCTTAGTTGAGTCAAATCTGTTTATAAGCATTGGTTGTAGGCTCAAAACCTCATCATAAAATATTAATAACAATTGACATTTACCTGAATCCCTGCCTTAATCTTAATAATATGTTACATAAAAAAATCTTAATAAAATCTTACTTAATCTTAGGACTAACACGGGAACAACACAACGAAAACCAAACTAAATACAATCATACAATAAAATTAAATATGTCAATTTCAAAAATACCTTTGCATTTTCTCCTTATATTTTTGTGTGTTATATTTTTGGAAGAACTGCTTGCCGTATTCGAATGTAGCAATCATGATGGCGCAGGCAGGCGCTACTTTAAATATTCGAGGTAATAAACCAGTAAACAATCCTTTTACACCATGATTTTTATATATTGTCTTTGCTATATCTTTCATGTTAGATGCCCTTTGATGACCTTTGCCATCTAAAATGAGGTTTATTCAAATATACATGTTATTTTATATCCTAATAACATTTAGGAAAAGGTAGGAAAAGAGAGCCTATTATTAATACACTTCATGCGCAACGTTGAATGGCGAAACTCAATTCCACACATTGTCTAGTAAGAGTATGAAATAACAAATATTATTTTTCCTGAGATTTTTTTTTTTGTACGGAAAAGGCACGGCAAACGAGCGTTCGGGTCACCTAATGGTAAGTGATTACCGCCGCCCACGG
>DWAN01002180.1:0-15722 GCA_018230445.1 Heliconius hewitsoni
CTTGTTCTGACTGACTGAGGTAAGACGCACGCACAGCCACAGTTTCTACCATCAGATGATAGAAACGTGAAATTTGGACAGATGTTTATATTCATAATCTGGACATCCACTTGGGCTTTTGAAAAATTATAACCCTAAAGGGATGAAATTGGGGTTGAAAGTTTGTATGGATTTTTTTTAAAACAGTATCGATTTTTAAAAATATTTTATTGAACATGTGTTTAGTGGTTTTTTTTAATTCACCCCTAAGGGTGTAAATCAGCGGGCGAAGCCGCGCGCGCCCACTAGTGCTCAATAAAAATATTAAAAAAACTATTTTTCTATGAATCACTATAAATGAACTTACCAACGTGTGCCGGTAAAATATTTTCCAACAACATATTATTTACTTTCAACATAGTTTCGGCCTCGTCTTGCTCTTCACTTAATTGTATTTGCCATAAGTGGTCGAGTCGATTCCTGTATTCTGTAGTTCTATCAATCCAATATAGTGTAAATGTAATGAATACTACTGAAAGCGTATGGGACACTCTTGAATCTAGACCGACATTCCAAGTCAGGTCGGTCAAGAAGAACGAAGTTTTGATTTCCCATACCACCCAAAGGTAGAATATAGTCATGCCGCCAGCTACTATCCATTTGAATATAAAGAAGACTCTACTGAATAGAAAGTTTAAGAGCAAAGCCAAACTCCAGCATTGGGTGACGTGCTGGAAAAGATAAAAGAGAATAAGAAAATTTAACAAGTCTTTCTCTTTATTGGTATGCTAATACATATTTTAAATATTACCGATATTTAAAATAGATATTATAAGTACGCCATATTTATATAACAGTGAGGCCAGTCGTGGCGCAGGGGCATAAGCATGTGACGGTAAATTGTGGGTTCGATTTCCACTCAAGGAAATGAAATTGAATGAATGAATTCGGCGGAAAATGACGTCCCCTTTGCCTATTCTGCGGTATGCGAGTTACAGCGTGAAGCTAAAATCATATTTATATAGCATTTTTTTATTTGATTACAACATTTAAATGTATTACAACATTTAACATTATAAATTAAACTCACCCAAGAAGACATGCAATTTGACAACACAAACTGCACTGTTGGATCCACTTCAACTTCCACACACGCTATCACATTCACCATTGAAGTAGCAGCTAGTGCCAAGCTGATAAGTAAATATACTCCTGTCCTTATTGCGGCAGATTTTATTATCAATAGTGATAAATCGTATACACGCCGAATAAATGGGTTTCTCGGCTCATCCACTCCCTTGTACTTTGACCATATGAATTGAAACCAAGTCAATGGCTGCAATATAACTAATATTACTACCAGTAAAATTAATAAAATCCGTGAATACCACCTGAACTCGTTAGGCCTGAAAATATTACAACGGAGTTAAGTCATATCTACAGAAACTCCTTCATTTATTTTGTTGATATTCTATTAGAAACGTAATTGTATGTACTATTAATTCCATATTAAAAAAATACTCTGTACAGGATTCGTAAACACGATCATAGTGCATTATTGTGAGTAACAAATACTATTAATAATAACGTCATGCAAGTAAGCCCTTCGTGGCGCAGGGACACAACCGTGGCACAGTAAGCACGGTGGTTGTGGGTTTTTCCTCCCTCTGACGTGATCAGAGACTTTTTGTATCTTTGGTTTAAGGATTTGTACCAAGAAATTTTTTTTTTTAATCAAATTTATATCTTTTTGGAGGCAAATAATAAATTATACAACATTATATCATACCACCTAGTAGTTAGACCATTGATGATCATAATTAAAAATAGTATTATAAGGCAGCAAGTTATGTAGTATTTAAATAATGGATCCGGTTGCTGAAGGAAGGATTTCTCTAGGTTTAAGTTTTTATACATCAATGTAAACCTATTCAGTCTAGATTCATGTCTCAGGTGCTCCCTAGAAAATAAAATTAATATAAATTAAAATGCATATGTAAAATTTCATATAATATAAGTTGTTATTATTAATATAAATTCACATGCAAATAAAGTAAATTTTAAAGAACTCATACTATTAATTTTGTATTCTTTTATATTTGCTTGTTATTTCAAACATTTGCTAATAAAAAATATTCTTTAATAATTTCATTTACGTTTTGTAGATTTATGTAACAATTAACAGACAGATAAAATAATAAAAAAATACCCTCGAAATGATTTTTTAAATTGTGAAGTTCGCAAAGAAAAATTATATTATTTTTTACAAATACTCAGGTTTTAGCTTACAGTCATAAATAGTCAACGCTTAACTATAAAATAAATATATTTAAATATTATATATACGTTCGTACTTTCCATTAGTCATGTCTTCGATTTCTTTTGCCATTTGAGCATCCGCAGCTTTCAACATCTGTTGGTATTCAACCAAATTTTCGTCCATAAAGGCAGTCGTTCGACGAAATGTTGATGATCTTTTATTTTCCGAACGCTACTAAAAATACATATAATATAATATATTGTGTTGATGAGTTATATATATTTTATATGTGTACTTTATATTAAATATGATAACTTTTTTAATTTATGATCATCCTTTCTTTATTTACAATGAATTATTTATTCAATATTTTTTTCAGCTTCAAGGTAGGCAGAGGGAACCTATTGTTTAGACGTTTTCATTAAGACATTTCCGATTGACACTTTCCGTCAAATAATAAAAAGAATCTGTCAATCGCACACTTGTGCCTGAACCACAAATGACCTCAAACATAATTTATTATTATTAAAATAATTTAATGTCAAGCGTAATTTAAATGTAAACAATTTATATGTTAAATTTAATTGTTGTAGAAACTTTCGAAAACAGTGACTACTTACTCTACCACGCGAACGAGAGGTGATTATTTTGTTAAAACCAACAGAAGCCCGCCGAAATGGTTTGTGATCCGCTGGAGGCTACAAAAACAAATTGAAAATTTAGATATCGTCGGCTATTACTTTTAACGATAGTTAGAACCCACGTTGAATTTTATATATGTTATTAAAATAATAGTATATTTGTTTTGTATTTACCTTTGGTGGTCTCGAGAGTAGGAATGTTTCCAGCTTATTCTTCATTATAAACGGGTCGCTTTGAGACGCAAAGTTTGGTTCAATAATATATTCTCGTGCATAATCCAAGAGGAGTTCTAGTGTTTGCTTTGTTACGTGAACTTTTCTGAAACGTAGAGGTAGTTTGTATATGTTATACGAAATAGTTTTTCTACATTTTACTACAAACGATGTAATAAAATCCGTTTAATTTAATGTTGTAACGTTCTGTGAACCAAAAAGAATATTCGATTTCAAATTCAATTTATCAGCTATGAATCCCGGCTATTTTTTGGCAAATGTAATAAAAGCGGAGGGCCACAATACAGTGTATATTCTAAATTGCACCGGATTCATTCATTCATTCATTCAATTACACTGCAGCCTTCCAACAAATCAAGTTCCAGCGTTCAACATTTTGTTGCGTGCATATAATCAATCTTTCTGTCCCATGTCGGTCTGTCTGCATGAAACTGCAGAACTATTGTTTTAATGACAAGCAATTCAGTCTTTGTGCATGTGCACCAGGATATATTGTGGGCCAAAACAATTATGAAATCGTACGTGCTCCGTTGATATATAGGGCTATGTTTCCTAGGTCACTAGTTGGTGTTAGATAGAATGGGACGCTTCTACGCCTTAGATTTAATGTCAGCGTGTCATTTTGGTATAATATTTTTATGTTAAAATATGTTAGGATATTTAGGGTATTTATATTTTTCATATTATTATATTTAACAGTAAACTTATATTTACAGAAAAAATGTATAACGGCTAACTTATCTCCAAGAGAAATCTCTACCTTCGAATTTTAAAAAATACTAAGAAAAATGATTCAGGTGTAGTATTTACTCTAAGTATTATTCAAATGAAAAACAAATCCTTTTTTCCTACACGAGTAAATTAAATATTCAACACTTTTATTCGAGAGGCAAAATGCAGCGTTGAGTCCCGCCACTCAACAGCGGAGTTTCTTTCGAGCTGACCTTGCTATATGTAGGTGTATCCTACATCCGCGATGAAATGAAATCGATTCTAGCATATTGAACGTATATTGATATATTCTACTCATTTAGTATTTGTAAATATCACAATCAAAGAAATCTTTAACAATTTGTACATTACAAAATTACAAAATTAAATATATATTTCATTTTTCCTATAAATTTTAAGCCTTACCCCGCTTTTCCAGTGGATTCCATTTTATTTGCAATAGTGACGTCCTTCGACCAGATATCGAATTGCCATTTTCGAATACCGATCAAACCGCTTAGAATTTTTCCTGAATGAACACCAATTCTCATATCAATATTCAACGAGCGCTTCTCTCTGAAACGTTATAAGATCCGTAGAACCTTGCATTATTTATGATGTATATCTACTTATATGTTATAATTATATCTTATATTTCCTATTCTTATGTCTGTCTTGGCTTGGTTATGAATGTGAATGTGACGGTTGTAGGTTCGATTCCCACTCGGAGAAATAAGTTATTTTGAGTAAGTTCAAGTTTCGCTATTTAGAATATAATATCTCAAAAATTAAGTGAAATGCGGGGGGCATTTCACTTAATTTTTGATCTTAACATAATTTTTGCCTACCCCGACTACCTTGCAGTATTCAGTATCGATTGATACTGTATACTGCATCTCTGTACGTAATAAAAACACATGTACGATATATATCCAGTTGGATTTATAAATCAATTCATCACATTCATCAGCCTGTCTATTCAATAATAAATAATTTTAATCTTCAATAATTTTTTGAAAGAATGTAGGTATCCGCTGTCCTCCTACTTTTGTTAACTTATTGACAAAACTTTACAAAGCAGTCGTTTCTATGACTAAATTAACATTAATTAATCACTTATGTACATTACGTGATAAGTCACTACAAATATTATGAATAATAATGTAGTTATGCACAATTTCAATATATTACATTCTTAAGTCCTAAGGAGATACCCGCTAAGCCCAGGATTTAGTTGGAGTAGCTGGGTTGGCTAGTTGCCAAACAGATTATTGTCCCACGTAAACTGTAATATTCATATAACATGCATATTACACGTAACCCTTTTATTATGATAATATAAGCGTGTTTGTAATAAACATTAATTGATCGTAAAATAGTCATAGGATTAAATACAATAACGTTTTAAGTTGTTATCTTAAGAAATATATTGATTGTGATAATGGTTATTCTAGATATGTAATAAATATAAAATCATTTATTTAATTATTACATAATGAAAAAAAAAATGGGAACCCATTAACTTAAGCATGTCAATTTTATTTGCCGCTTAGGGAACTTCTCGCGAGTCTCTCTCTGCGCTCCGCCGCCCTCGAGGTAGGCAATTTGTTAAGACACCCCGTTCTTTTTGAGACATTGCGCGAAGATTGTCTCGTTATGTCTTGTCTAAGCAGGACTATAAAAATAGTTCATAGACGCGATCCCACTGCCACGAAGGCCTTTACGCCAAATAATTGGTGGAAGAAAGTACTTCATCAAACCATTATTACTCAAATTAGAAAATAATAACTAACTTTACATTTATTTTTTTACTCTTACATTTAGGTTTTTGTTTAAGTATGTATGAAAATCGCAAATATGCTTTTAAATACGTAAAGATAATATAAGAAGACATTGTATTTAGAGTTACCTAACATCTTTAATTATATGTATCATTTCGAGCCCTAAGTCGACACAGTTTTTCGCGTGCTGCGCAGTCGGTTTCGGTATACCACTGACGCAATAATAACAATCTCCCAGAAATTTTATTCGTAGGACGTCGTGTTCCTGAAATAATTACATTAAATATAAAAAATTAAATTAATATATATTTTATTAAATTTATTTTAATTAATTATTTAGCTATTTAACGTCGTCGTTGGGTAAAAGTAATATCTGATTGTAATTGTGAATTCTATTCTTACTCAAGTGTTTTATATTTAATTTTGAATTAAATACGGTTATTTTGATTTAAATTCGCGTTACGGTCACACAAGCGTGTGACCGTAACGCGAAGGTTGCGTATTCAATTCCCACCCGGAGGAATGAGTTATTATTTATTAATATTTTCGTTTCTTCGCTCTCTTCTCGTACCATCACAAAAAGCGCGACGAAAATTTGTCAAAAAGTTGGGAATGGAGTGCCTAAGCAATAGGCTCTGCCTACACAGCAATACATGAAGCTGAAAAAAAATTTACAACTTCGTCAAATAATCTTCCAAATTACTCATAAACATAATATGACAAAATTCAATGCTTCATTTTGACCAACAAAATTAGACTGGTTATGAAGTAACACGTATTTTTGTTGTAAATATTCTTTGGAAGTAGATTTAATCTTTAATACTATCGCGTGCAGTCTATCCACCTCAGCTGTACCATGCAGCCGTCGTTGTTTAGAACGTTTTGTTTGCTTTTTCCTTTTTACAAAGCTGAGTTTGAACCAATAATTATGAAGTTTCGAATTGAATTATAAATAGAGTAAATAAAAATTTCGGATTTCGGTGGAAAGTGGGGAACGGAGTGTTTTAACACTATGTTCCTTCTGCCTATCCTGCTGCGTGCGGGGTGCAGCGTGAAACTGATTAATACTTTAGTATTAACTATAGCTGAATAGTGAATAATTAAATTTTATAAATACATAAAAAAAGGACCATTTAAAAAATCGATTTAGAAATATATATAAACTTAAAATGAAATGATAGAATATAATTAACTCACGACGATCTGTTTTCGTCCAGGTGTTATATGTTTGATGTGTCTGTGTATAAGTGTATTTGTATATCTATCTGCGGCATCGGAGCTTCTAAACGGATAAACCGTCTTAGATTTAGTTTTATTATGTGACTTAATTTAATGTGTTTCTTAGCTATGATTCATACGTTCACGCATTTGAAAATTATCAGCTCTTTTGTAGTTGTTTGTTAACTTTTTCGGTATATTTGGTCTTAAATTATTATGATTACATTTTTTTAAAATATCTAGTTTTAAGTAAAACTCTCTCAATTCTCTCTCTCTCTCTCTCTCTCTCTCTACTCAGAAAACATAAATATAATTAAATTTACTTACTTCAGAAGCTTCGTCAAACCGTCCAAATAGTTCGTTAAGGAGCTCTACCATCCGCATAGGGGACAAAGTGGTCGATATTTTAGTGTAATTTACAACATCAGCGTATAATATGCTGACATTGTCATGCTCTTCAACATATAATTGGCTGAAAATACAAAAATACAAGGTTTTTTTGTTACTCCTATTTTAAAAATGTGCTTAATTAAATATTGTTTTATTATTATTTTTATTCCCTTCTTGTTAATTATATTTTTTTTATATTTTTGTGTATGTTTAATGTGTTGTTATTTTAAATGACACTCGAGTTCATATAATATACTTTAATGACTTTCGTAGACATGTAAGGTTGAATTTTTATAATCTAGTTTGAGAGTAAAAGACTGAATTATATTAGTAATATAAAAAATAGACAATTTTGGAGAAGTACCAAATAAAAATATTATTTATTTAAGTTACATAACTAACATAGTACTGAACTAAAATGAAGGTATATTACCTAAAAGATTTCATATTATGGCTGTGGCTTTGCGAGCGAATATCCAAGAACATATTTCGGATATCGTGGCGGACTCTTGATACGATATGTTCGGGCAAAATGCTTAACATTAGACGTTCCTGGAAAAATATTTAAATGGATTAACCATGTCGTATGTAAAATAAGAACTACATTTATAATATTACAATAAAGAAAAAAAAACATTTTATCCTTAAAATTATATAAGTTTTTATTTTGTTTATATCCTTTGTTAAAAATTATAATATTGTTTACTAATTCTGTATATTGTTATGAAGTGCGTTAAGATCTGACCCTTAACTTGTTCATTAGACATTATCATTTAAACTTAAGAAGTATATTTTTAAAGATTGACTTAACGACGGGTTCCCTAAGCCCAACCCGAATGATATATTGTCATTATTTATTATATAAAAGATATTAAACTTATTAAATTAACTTAAAATTACCTCCTGGTCCTTGACAAATTTCAACCGTAAAGTACTTTCAACGCAGGCCCGCCTGTCCAAAAACGAGCGTCGCGTGACAATCTCGTTCATCAGCCGGAAGTATATGCCCATGAGGTTGACACCAATTAGAAAGATAACTTCGCATGCAACCTGAAACGAGAAATGGGCAAATATAGAATTTCTATAGAAATGTTGGTGACTAATTCTCTTTAATTTTATCAGTGATAAATATTTCTTGATAGTAATGATAGTACGTTATTCTAGTAATAAAAAATCAAAACGCGTATAAATGTTTTAACAGAAAACAGAGAAAAATAGTTTAAAATTGGCTAGTAATTCAGAAAGTTTTGATTTCAAATGAAACGGTGGCTTCGGTACGTTTAGACAACTGAAGGGTACACCTCGGTTGGCCTTCGAAAACAGTGTCGATGGAGAAAGGTCACGTAAAAGCATGAGGAAGCCCCGGACGTCATGTATGTACTTGAGAGAGCGGACGAGGCGAAAGAGGAGAGACAATATCGTTTGGCGCTAGTAGGATACTATTTATAGAAATAAAAGTTGAATTGCAATTAATCTTTATCTCAAATGTTAAATATGTAAATATACATACAAAAGAAAATCACGTGTACTGGTATAAATTTATCTATGCTAAAGAATTTTATTGATGATTGATAGAGGATTATGTACTTAGAATATAATACCTTAAGCTCTAATCGTCTCGTAATCACTAGTTAGTTATTGCATTTTAATGTAGCCTTTGTTGTATATAACAAAAACAAGTTAATAAATGTTAATTGAAAAACTTTAGGTTTGTATTCTTTTTTTAAATTGTATATATCGAATGGAACATTTGTTGTTCCAAGCTTTTTTATATAGTAGTTGCTATTATTATTTTTTTGTGATTTCACGCTTTAATCCGCGTAGTATCTGCCTAACGTTCAAAACTTCGTTCTCTCCATTTTTTGTATCAAAGTGTAAAAGTTAAAATAATTTATTGCCCCGGGAGGAATCAAATCCACAACAATGGCGTTCAGGTGCTGTCAGATTATGTCTTCTATCGTATGTCTATCTATAGTCGTAATTGGAAGTATAAAACGTATTATAAAAATAATAAATTACTCAAAATAAATAACGTTATATTTAAAAATATTTTTACAAATAAATAAAGATAGCTAACCCTTACCACCACCTCTACTTGTGGGTCCTCGACGTATGTGAAGAAAGCGAATACAAAGACATACACGACGCTAACTAAAACTCCAAGGATAATTGCCAAATAGTTATTTCTCATCGGCAAAAATATATAAACTGATAAGAGAGCTGTAGTTGAGTAGGCTGGCCTCAAATTCATGCCTTCATAGGATGTGTATATTGCAACGGTAATGTCTGTAAAATTAAACAAAATAAGGAATATAAGTGAAAGTAAACATTATTTCATGACAATTACATTTAAAAACACTATTTTTTACAAAAAAAGCTTCACGCTTTTCCGATTTCCTCTCAAATTCGAGACTGCATATTCAGTAGTTGAGTACCGCTACTCAACTTCTCTTTTACTCGATTCGTCTTAACAGAGCAGGAAAGTGTTCACATAAATTAAAAAATTCATACAATAAAAAAATGTAGTTATATAAAAGCTACTTTTGTACCAAGTTTTTGTCAATTATTATTTTAATCAATTAAAAAGTAGCCATAAGAAGCTCCTATTGAATGCAGATAAAATTAATATTTGGAGTCTTATCAAAATATGTTAAAATGTTACTTTGGAATTATCTGTAGACAATAGACATGTCTATCATTAGTTGTAATCATCATTACGAGTACAAATTAAAATGGTATATATATTCGACGTTGCTCCATTTTTCTTTCTCTACTTCACGCTATATTAGCTTCACGCTATATCTCGCACACAGCAGGGTAGGCAGAGGGAGCCTAGTGTTAAGACACTCCGTTCCCCATTTCTTCCGAATTTTTGAGGCATTGCGCGTTGAGTGGCAGAATTCAACGCCGCGCTTTGCCTCGACACCAGGTTTTACAGTCACACTTTGTGCCACTGCGCCACGACTAGTCTTTCTTTCTCTACTGATAGTCTACAAAATAGTAAGCAGAGAGAACCTAGTGTTAAGACACTCCGTTCCCCACTTTTCGTCGGATTCTAGAGAAATTGCGTGATGAGTGGCGGAAGGAGGAAATATTTTATTTTTCACTTATTAATTCCTCTTATATGGTGTCGAATATGCGGTATTCGAAACCAATTGTTTTCTATGAAGAGCTCAAAATTAACTGTATTTGAATTCCTTTCCTCCTTCCCCTCCTCCTTACTCTCTGCGAAATGCGAAAAAGAATACCTGAGACTACAAGATCTGTGGTGAGTACAAATGTGACGATAATTGGAATCCAAAACCATCTTTGCTTGAGTGGATTGTAAAGGCATTTCCAAAAAGATAGAACTGGTACAGCGACCCTCAGTATATACATTCCCAGTGATAAATAAGTGGATTTCCATTGAATTTGCTATAATATTATAATATTAATTTGTATTAAAAAGGCTGATTTGACCCTGCCGTAGTACAAATAAGGTTTTTATGTATTGTAGGTAAAATTGTGAATTCATAGTTTTTATATGTAAGCACATTCATTAGGTACTTTATCCAATTTTTTTAATTTTCCTTAACATTATTCTTTTAATCTTATCGTGAAGCAATACATGTGTCATATACCTATATATCTTGTAGTTGTCATATATACATATGTATGTATATTAACATCAACGACAAGGACAATGCTTGAAGGTTAATACTACTTTAGAATAAAAAGAATCTAACAAATAAAACTATATAGTAGTAATTATGATGAAATATGTAACTCGATGCATTTTTTATTCTCCAAGAGAAGGTAGTTGATTAATCAAATTTATTTAGACGCCTTGTTTACTGTAGGTTGGTAAATGTAGCGTATTTTTACAATATTTCTTTATGGCATACGAGCTTATAAATATCACGTTTATTCACATATATTTCAATTGAGCTACTAATTGGAAAAAAAATATATAATTTAAAATAGACTCACCTCATTATAAGTGCTAATAATAACCAAAACAACGTGTATAGTTGAAAATAACACTAGCAAGGATACATAGATGTATATAAATGTTTCTCTCAATTTATCATCGTATTTCCGATACAGTCCTTCCAAATCTTTTTGATAAAACTGGTCCTGTAAAAATAGTAAGTAAATTAGAAAAATAAATATATTTGGAAAATTATATTAAATAAATTTGAAAAATAATATATATTTGATTATATGCGATCGTTTGTTTCTAGGCGAGGCCGCGTATAGGTCAGGCGTAAGTTAAAGAGTTAAATATAATGTTCATTTATAATGTGCATATTGAACTCAATAGCTAGTAAATATATACAACGGTTAGTGTAAATTTAAGCGCAGCGTTGACTTCTGTCACTCGAATTTAAGTATTACGCGCGAGCAAGTAAGAATATTAAATATTTTTCCGAGTGGGAATCGAACACACAACCGTCAGATTTACGGTAGCCCACTTGTACATTAGCGTCACGATGACAGTAAAAAACTAATATCCAATAGATAAATTTTATTTATCTATTGGATATTAGTTTTTTAACAACTTAACAACCGGTAGTTAGTTCAATTGCAGGAATTATCTTACGGAAGCCCAACATTCTACTACAAAACAAGTTTCTTCAATACAAAATTTCTCATTATAATGATCACTTAATACTTACTTGTTAGAAATAGAAAGCAAAAGGTATATTTTTATTTTAATAGTAGGTATACTCTTGAAGTCATGATATAGTTTTAATGTAATAGTGATATAGAGTTGCAGCATTCAATAGTTGTGGGTTTAAATCTTTTGTAGAGTAGAGAGAAATTATATTTTCTCTTTTATCTTACTTTGCGGCTTCATGCTGTATCCCGCACATAGCAGGGTAGGCAGAGGGAACATAGTATTAAGACACTTGTTCTCCACTTTCCGCCAAATTCTGAAGGCATTTCGTATTGGGTGGCGAAAATCAACCCGCTTTGCCTCGACATCAGAACGAAGAAATTAAAATATAAATTTAAATAAATATTTTATTTCTTTGAATGGGAAACGAACCACAATCAATGGCGTTTACAGTTAGATTTTGTATTTTGGGCTACGACTGGATAATATCTCTAGTTAAACTTAATAAAACGAAGTGATAGGGCATTCTTTTGTAGTCTTTCATCAAAGCTACACACCTTTGAAAAAAAATATAAGTGATGATAAAATATATGTACAACATATATACTATCTTAAAGTAACCACTATTTATATTCTTATCGTAAACAATCAAAAATATCATAAACAAATCTACTGAAAACGTAAATCGATAAGAATCTAAACATTGCTAGCGAAAATACTTACAATTTTATGTTTTATTGCTCGTTATGGAATCATATCTAATAATAAAATTGGGCGTGTATATTGGAACATTAGATTATCTTAGCTATTACGCAAAGCTTTTATTTTCTTAAGACGACCGTCGTGGCCCACGGGCACAAGGGTGTGACTGTAACGCAACGGTTGTGGGTCCCCCACTCGAGGGAATGAAATATTATTTATTAATATTTTTATTTCTTTGCTCTGGCACCAAGATAGAAGCCTGGCGTTGAGTTCCGCCACTTAACACGCAAAAATTCAGCGGGAAGTGGGGAACGGAGTGTCTTAACTCTAGATATTCTCTGCCTATCCAGCTGTGTGCGAGCGAGCGATACAGCGTGAAACCGTTAGAAGGCGCGCTCTGAGCGTTTTGCCCAAACAAATATGCAATACGGTTGTCCTTGTTCCTTTAATCGTAACATTATGACCGACAAAGAAGGTTCTTCTATAAATCCAGATACAATAGAAATACCGAAAGTATCTTTGTCAGTTTACATTTCGTCCTTGTTTGTTAGAGATATATCTTTGCCAGTATAATTTTTATAATGATCATAATCTTTTATTTTATTACGCTTATATCTCTTAATAAGATTATCATATTTAGCTTCGAGCAAAAAGCATTCTTCAATTATCGGTTTCGGCGTTAGCGTCAATCTAGCTCTAGTAAATATTAAGATTTAATACAGGCAGCGGGATTGGAAGCATTAATATGTACTGTGTATCAAAAAAAAAGAGACTTTCTGAATTTGTGTGATAAATTACTCTAGCACTGATGACATGACACTTATTTGTCATACGTTTTATTAAAAGAACGTCTATGTATCATAAAAAAATCTATGTATGTTCCTTTAAGCACTAAATTGTATGAAAAGTAGACAAAAGTTAAGGCCAAAGGCCACACGGGCCCCTACTCGTGTAACTTTTTATGACATGTTTTCTAGCGGGTTAACATTTCTTTTATATTACACACACATTAATTACACTTACTCTTAAATACTTCCAATTCCATTGTTTTCCGCCTGTTTGCTCTGCTTCTTGTGTTCTGAACTCGTACAAAGATGAGAGCACACTCGTGGCTCTACCAGAGTTCATAGAGTATCGAGCCAATAGTTCTAGTGCCCCAACTTGGAGCACCACTGAGCCTGTCGTCCTTGAGAGCGTTTCATCGCCCTGTTGAAAAAAAAAAAAAAATACCATTTGTCTTAGCAATGTCTGTGCTCATTTCCCCCTTTTTTTAAGACTGGCCAATGAAATATTTATGTAATAAATTTAAGTTCCTACTATATATACTCGAAATTAATATCTACTATTTATCGAGTAAGTACCAAATCCTAACTGTATTTAATAACAAAGCGGCGGCGTTGAGTTCCACCACTCAACACTCAATGTCACCAGAATTTGGCGAAAAGTGTGGAGCGGAGTATCTTAATACTAGGTAGCTACATGCGGGATACACTGTTAGGCTGAATTTGAATTTTATAATAATTATTTTTTTTTAATGAGACTAGAATTAAAATTAAATCTTATACTTTATTCTATTTTAACAATAAAAGTTATATACTTATTTTAGAACAACTAAACATTTTTATATTACTAATTTACGAAATAATAATACGTTAATTAAAATTTCGTAAATTTGACTAACTAAACAACAAGCTTAACACTTGTATATGTAAATTTTACCACTTTTAAAGCAGATTAGTTTACTAGCTGGAGAGCGGTGCACTAAGAACGTATCTTAAACCGTGGGTATTAATCAAAGGCTCCCACGTAAATCTGGCTACTTCAAACTACAGTTACAGTTTAAGTTAAGGCTCAACTCCTTGGATTTTGGATTCTATGAATAGTAATATCACTTAGTCAGTTCTTTGTTGGACTGTTCGCAAAAGTCGGTTTGCTGAGATCAGTGTGGTGAGAAATTTAATATTATGCTTTTTATTAAAGTAATCTTTTGTAATATTAATATATACTAATATATATTGTATTAGACTTTATATATATAAAATTAGCATTTGGTATAAGAGCAAATTCCGAAAAAAAATATAATCTGTTGAGGCAATGTTCGTGGATGGAGACGATGGAGATGTCTTAGACATTCCAATTAAAGCTCTTCTAATTTGGTAGTCGTCTGTTGTGTAGTGTGTGGTTATTGTCGTGAAGCAGTAGTGACGCAGAGCGATTTACCAACGTCGATTGTATAGAAATTAGCTTTTCCATCGTGGTTTGGAATTGCTGACAATGGATTTGAGAAAACTGTTATGAAAAACACTGGGACTGGTCCATCAAACGTTTACAAGTAATTTTTATGGGGTTAATTTTCGCTCAGAGCAGGATTTGGGTGGCTTATCAGGGTCCAGCATTGTGATGAGTGCTTCTGATTATAATAAAGAGTTCACTTTTTATCACAGATAATGATTCGATTTAAAAATTCTTCATTATTGTGCCAGTTAAGTAATAAGTTAAGATTTGCTTCACTAAATTCGTGAAGTACCAAGCTTTTTAATCTTCCCAATTTGCTTCAAGTGGATTATAAGCACTTTGACGAGGTTTGCGATGGATCCGCTTTCAAAAACAATAGCTTTCAATTCTTCACTATCAACCTGGGTGTTCGGCCGTTCACGGGGCTTGTTCTGCAGATCGATGTTTCCAGAATGAAAACATTGAAATCAAAAACGCACTGTATTTTCTGTTGCGACACGACCACCATACATATCATTAAGCCCTTCAAGCCGTTTCCGCAGCAATGGTGCCACGGAATTTTAAATTTTTCATTTTGTGAACTGAGTGATGCAAACAGAAAAAAACAAATGAATGAGGGTTAGTGAAACACAAATACATGTGTAAATGGTTATAAAGATTTGAAATTGGAATGCAAAAATCAAAGAGGACAAATTTGTGATTAAGGTGACCATTACGATAAAACGCCAATTTAATATGTAAGGACCTAATATTATAACGATTACTAATTTACGTGGGCCACAGTGTCTTAGCACTAGGTTTTCTCTGCAAACTCTGCTGCAACGTGAAGCTGATTACTATTTAAAAGAAAAGTTTAGTGATATGATATCACTACTTGGCTAAGAAGAAATTATTGTAAGAATATTCTTTTAAAGGAAAAATTTTATATATATATATATATATATATATATATATATATATATATATATATA
>DWAN01002181.1:0-15721 GCA_018230445.1 Heliconius hewitsoni
GCTGGCGACGTGACTCTACCACACGTACTTTAGTCGCCTCTTACGACACCACCAGAACCAGGATGATTTTGTTTGATGACCGGGATCACACGGCGACTGTATGCAGTGCACCTAGTGTTATAACACTTCGTTCACATTTTCCACGAATTCTCGAAGCTTTGTGTGTTGAGTGGACTCAAGGCTGCGCTTTGCCTCGTCTCCAAAAACGACACCGAAATGAAAATATAATTTTTTTTTTTTTATTTCCCTGAGCGGGGATTGAACCCACCACCCCTGGGGCACGACTTGTTATCGATGTGTTATTATTAATTGTTATGTGCCGTAAAGTTAAAACTCAGTTGACTCACGTAAAAATCATAAGAACCTGAACATAACGGAACACGAACGTATCCCTTGGAAACCGTACTATCCGTAATGTGGAATAACGCTTTAAAAATGGTAAATATATTATATATATTCTTCATATATTCTTCATGTTCATATTTTCTGACAAAGCAAAGCGCCACGTTGAGTTTCCGGTATTCAATGTTTGAGATGATATCATCAATGAATATCGTGTTCACACTGTGTTTAATATCGTGTTTAATATTGTTTAATATCATGCATTTTTTTGGATAATGTTCCCATTGGGATACTTAGGTTTCCACTTTCCGCCGAATTCTCTTGGTTTTGCGTGTTGAGTGCCGGAACTCAACGCCGTTCTTTGCCTCGTTGCCAGAGCGAACAAATGAAAATGTTTAATATTTAATTTCCCCGAATGGAAATCGAACTCACACCCGTCACCGTTACCGTTTACAGTCGCGCGACTGTGCCACTGCCCTGCAGCGGCCTATTTTATAACAAGAATTTGCAAATGTGCTTATGTTTTAATGGGAAAGATATTAATATAAATTAAGGGTATTTCAAAGTTATTTACTTGAAATGAAGTTAAAGTGGTGTTCATTCTTGCTCTTTAATTAGTTTATATATTGGAGTGGTTAAGGAAAATTATTTTAAGTCAAATTGATAATTATATATTTTATAATAAACATGTCGAAGTAGCTGATTTAGAGGTTAATTTGAAAATTTAACTTGTCTCTACACTGTATAATGTTATCCTTTAGTTTTTAACTTTTGTTTTTAACTAGCGGCCCTTTCCTTGCGGCTTTGCCTGCTTTAAATATACGAATATCTATTTACTTTTCACTCTGTTTCCCACATTATATAGTATAATTATAATTGTACACATTATGGTTCTGGATTTGATTCCTAAGTAGATATTCCGAAAGTAGGTCGAATAAAGAGAAATAGATCTTCTTTGTAAAACTTACATGATGCGGGAGATGAGATATTAGAGTCATATTTTTTAAAAGTAACTTGACAGTTGTAATTTTACTGATTAAATCATAACAATGGTATTAAGTACTCAGATATTGATAAAATATATTAAAAATAAACATTTTACTAATTAGATTAACAATATATAATTACATTATTATTCTCAATTAGATTACGCATAAAATGATATTAAACAACTAAAGAGGGCTTCCATTCACGGTAATTACTTTAGAAACAATTAATAAAAGGAAACAGAATCGTAATTCAAAGTTAAAGTTAATTATATGGTTACAATACCAGAATACAAGCTAAAAAGTCTTTGGCATGGCTTCTTTTTGTCTCTTAAATGAATGTCGGTTCGATTTCGACGTCAAACTTTTAATGATCTCGAGATGTTGAGCTGCGTCCTCTATAGTTTGGTATCAAAATACCTAAATATAGAACACGCAGATTAATGATAGTTTTTTAATTGCTTAGGCACTTAATGAATTAAGCATTCGTTAATTGTTTTTCAGTTTCACGCTGTATCAATCACACTGCAGGGTAGGCAGAGGCAGTCCAGCGTTAAGATACTACGCTACTATCTTTTACTCTCAGTCACACGCATGCGCCCCTGCGCCATAACTGGCCTCAAATATTTTTAATAAAAAATTGAACGTACTGGGGTTTGAACCCGCGCTTCTTGGATACCGTCCAAGCGCTCTGATCAACAAAGCCATACGTTCTCATGTAAAACGTATTGCGTACAAAAAACTAAAATTCATTACAATATTTTTAATAATCTATAACTTATATTTACCAAATATTGTTTTAAACTATAACTGTTGTAAGTCGGTCAAATGCAACGTTGGATGGCGTAGAATTTTATGCCTCTTGACACATTTCCGCGCGCTTTCTCTCGGTACCTATTATCCATAATAAAAAAACCTCTTGTAAACTGTTGAATATCATTACTATAGAATTATTTAAAATATCTATTGTATTTAATTGTGATAATTGAGTTCCTTTCAATGCTCTCCGTTTTCTACCTTAAAAACCTTTCCAATCGGAAACATATTGAAAAAGATAGAGATTTTGTGCTTTATAAAGCACTAAAAGAACTGATGTCTCCATCATTCACTTGAAGCAGGCCTGCTAGACTCTAAACTGGTGGTGACCTCGACTGTCAAATACACAATGATATTTAAATACTATGTTCTGGCTGAACTTAGTGTGGAAATTATATTCCCACTTAGGCTTTTTATATTTTTTTACCTTAACGCTTTATTGCGATAAACATATATGTAGTCAAAAGCTGTCTAATTACTATACGATGACCTGTTAATACTTTAAAAGATAATTTCTTAAGCTACAATTTTTTTAAAAGTGTGATTGTTATTTTCTGTAGAGTACATACAGTGTTTTTAAAGTAGCTCGGTTTCCATGTAATTTAATAAATTTTAACCAACCGTCTGCATATGACCTGCTGTTATGATAATGTACGAGGAGGTATTTCAAACTACTTCATCAGATTGGTTTCTAAAAAACTCAAATTTTATATTTTGCAATAGAATTTTACTCTAAGCTACTTACGACCCGCACTTATCACTTTAAACTTTCATAAAACTTAACTAACGACAGTTTTATATTTGTTTCAGTCACAGTATCTCTGAACATTACGTTGCTCGCCTGCAGCACTCTTGGACTCATTGCTTGCGTTCTACTTGTATTTGGAGTATATAAGGTAACTTTTTTTTATTGTGAGTAGGTAGTTAATAAAGATAGAGTAAAACCGGGAAAGATGCCACGCTGGTAGAGAAGCCTCACTTTTTAAAAATCCTCAACCGTAGCTTCTATATGTGCCACCTTTTGTTTTAGCACGTGACTGTTGTGTTAGAAGGATTTTTTTGGAAGGAATATATTTGAAGCGGAATATATTTGAAACGCTTGTAAATATTAATTCTAAATATTCATTAGTTTAATAAATTTATAAGTAGTAATGGCCTTACACTAAAATGCTCCCGAGGAACGAGAAGAACCTATAAACATCTACATAGCTCTAATCCATACCAACTATTAAAACACCATTCCACACTTCCACCCTGGAGGTCAAAGCCTCTAAATCAGGATAAAATTACATTTAATTCGAATCAATTTAATGACACCACGATCAGTATTTTTAATGTCATCCTCTACTTATATCTCTCATCATCTCACGTATCTCATCGATTGCTGGGCTACAGATAGAATATTGTATTAAATTACTGTAAAAATAATTCTGATAACTGCAAAAGAAAAATGAGAAGGCAGGAAGTCAATCAAGGAACTTATAATACAAGATAGTACAAATGAAGCAAACATTATTTCAGTGAAAACGACGATGATTCCCTGATTATCCTGACTTATGAGATAAACAAAATGATAATTATTGAAGAGTTATTAAAATACTTTTAAATTAAGTTTAGAAGATCTTCTAATATAATTTTGCATTTCTCTTTCTAACATGATAGCAATTCAAAAATAAAAAATGTTAAATTATTTCAATAATTCTATCAAAATTTCTTGGATGTAATTATGTCTTAAGAGTAGGAGCACCTATCCCACACTTAAGCCATCTATACTTTTTTAGAATTTCAATATGGCTGGCAACTATCTATATAGGTAGACATGTGTGAACAAAAAACTAAACTGAACTGCTTAACGGCTGAACGAAATAAAATGTAAAATCTATAATTGAGCTTACTTAATAAGTCCAAAAAAAGGGAACAACAATTTAATATTAAACTAGTCAAATTCATAGAAAATATTAATCAAGGGGACTATTTAAAAGAATAAGGCATCTAGCCCGGTTTTATCATATGCTTTAAGCTACGATATTCTGCAATCGTAATATTTCATTGAATTCTTTCATCATATTTAAAGATAGAAAATATTTATATATTGAATTTTATCCTGGGCATCTAGGATAATAAATATTTATATCTTCAACCTTATCTTAGATTCCTTATGATGAAATTCAATAAATAAATATTTTCTATTAATATTCTGCATTGTATGGAATAAATTATAAATATATCGTAATTGTGAACTTTATTATATATAAATATAAATACAAAGTTTCTAAAGCTGCTTTGTTACAATAGGTAATTACTACGGCAAATGTTTTTATTATATTACATTTTCTTTTGATTATTTCTTATACCTTAAAAATGTAAAATCAGAAAGAAATATTCGTAGGTGTATTATAAGTTTATTTTCTATTACTGTAAATAAAATTATATTAAAATTTTAATTTCAAACTTTGCTTTTGTATTATAATATTTAAAAATTCATATATACTAAAAAGTTACAGAATGAGCATATCGTGTGGAAAAGTTTGCAAATTTCAAAACCTTAATTTCACTCGCGAGGTACAACTTCTTTATTTCATTTCCATTTAAAACTAAGAAGCAAAGAATAAAAATAAAACAAATTTAATTTTTCACCAGATGCCATATAATTCGTTATAGCGTGCGCAGTTTTCCTTTTCATGATTACACAAAGTTGAGCCATTCTGAGCGTAAAAATGTAGAATTTACAAAGTTTGTGCTTTTTTGTACTGTACTTACTAATTATATCAAAACATTAATCATGATGTGTATGTTAGTTATGTTTTTGTTAAAGAAAGTTATACTCTGCCATAGAGGTAATATTTCACTTCTTTAATTTTAATTTTCACGCCTCATTCTGTTTTGTTAAAACATTAAAATACACAACATACACACACACACACAGGGGACACAGGCCCAGCGCGGTGAAGCCGTTAAAGATAATGATGTATTTGAGGCTGGAGAAAAATTCTTTAATTATCTGCCTAAATTTTAGAGATTATGTTCCCCTTTTACTAATTATTCATACAATTTTAATATTTTAAGTCTGGAAACACGATATTTTTTACTGTAATACAAGAACATAAAAAACAAATAAAATTGTATTACAATATTTGAGTCAAAATTCATATTTCATTCAATTATTTGATATTTACTGATGCTTGAGTTATAAAAATAAGGTTTCTAAAAATATCTTGTTGAAATTTTCTTTCTCATAAAATAAATTACTTTTTACGTTTCCATTCACGATGTTCACTCGCCTTATGTCCACTGCTTGTAGCGTTTTCAATATCTTCTTAGAAAATCTTTACAATACAATTTTACATTCTATATATGAAGTTTGTATCTTTCGTTGTTAAAAGTATAATAATGAAATTCTTATATTGTTTACGATAAATATGAGGCCAGTTGTGGTTCGGGACTGTGAACTCGAAAGGTTGTGGGTTTGATTCCCATTCGAAGAAATTAAAATTTTATATTTTCATTTTTTTGTTTTGGTGTAGACGCAAAGCGTGGTGCTAAAGCCGCCAGACAACACGCAATGGATCCAGAATTCAGTTAAAAGTGGCTAGCGGAGTGTCTTAGCACTAGGTTTCCTCTGCCTACCCTGCTACATAAGGGTTGTATGTTGAAGCTGATAAAAAAATATATATTTTTAAAAACTAATTAAGTACAATTTTAATAGGATAATAAATATTTTGCTATAATTTATTGTTTTTATTTTGATTTGTCTTATATTATTTTGTTTTTGTTTTAGGACATAAAATTCATGCTTCTGCCATGGGTTTTCGCTATGGCCTTGGAAACTTCAGTTGAAGTTGTCAACTTGATGTATCTCTTCTATTTACAAACTGTAAGTACTAACTCTAAGCTTAAAATCTTTAAATACTTATATAAGGTAATAATCAAAACACAAATCTATATAGTAACGTGAAAATCGTTTTGGAAATTCATCTAAAATAAAATGCATTTTCTTTAAATTTTTAAATGAAGTGATAAAAATATTCATGATATATATTATTGGTACTGCATATCGTATTTTAAAATATAGTTTTGGTTTCCGTTATTAAAACAAAAATGATTATGATTATGATAGTGCTTAAAGTTTTTAATGCATATCAAATACACAATACACCATAACCCTCGTTTTGAGCTCAGTCGCAGTCGGGTAAAAAGCTACGAGCATTATATTAACTTTTTTTAGCTTCACGCTGTATTCCGCACATTGCAGGCCAGGGGGAACCTGGAACCCTTTAGTTAAGAATATATCTGTATTTCTGAAGTTAATAGATTAAACAAAAGGTATTGCTTATTACTGTGACAACTATTTTTCGGTATATTTGATGAATTGTTAAAATTATTTTAAATAAATATTTTGCTTCATTCCTTGTGTATAATAATGGAAACAAAAATTAATTTAGTGCATCTATTATTATAAAATAGACTTAACGTATACGTATATTATACGATATCGATGTTAATTGGTACAGCTGGAATTACGGGCTCTAATCGATGCACTTGAATTGGAGACCACGACCGAAGCTTAGCCAACTGAGTGAACTACGACCACTATTACGTAGCTCCAAATATTAACTTTTACTGTAATATTTTTAGTGGTTTTTATAATTGTAATTAATGATTTAATAATGACGAAAAAATTGCGATACCGACTCTATTCCACGTATTTCGATTCGATAATACGAGTCGATTATCGAATATTAAATAGAGAAGTTTCTTTGGCTTAATGTTATTTCAGATTTAATGTCGGTCACTCTATCGGCTACGTAAACATTAGCATGAAACATTGCAAGCTCGATAGAATGCAACAATGCAGGTGTATGAAATTTATAATGTAAAATTTTATATTTATGTACAAATGTTTTCATTATATATAAATATTTTCCCTACTGATAAATACTCAACACGCATTGTCTTAAAATTTGGTGAAAAGATAGGACACTAAAATCTAATGAAGAACCACTGTCAACATCATCATCAGGCTCTTCCTATATACAGCAAGAATAGACGAAATTTAAGTATTAATTTAATTTTCATTTAAAAAAAATTGTCGAGTTTTTGTCGGACTCATCCACCGAGAGTTCCTTACTCTGAAATAAGTATTGTGGGTCAACGGGAACTTCAACCTATAAAAGTTGATAAATTTACGGCCGCACCGTATGCATTGATTTTGTATAAAATGAAATAAAAATATAAGTTTGTAATGATTTTTTCTATGAACTATCATATTTTCACTTTCTGGATATTTTTCTTTATTTATGTTGTAAGTTCTCAATTCGTGCCAAATTTTACAACAATAGGTCCACTATAAGTACCCTCTAGGTATAAAAAAGCGTAAAAGCTCGTATCTTCAATCTAGTCAACTTAGAAGCTTGATTTTTCTGTGCTCCAAGGTACTGCTGACCTGAAAAAATCATATAAATTTTATTGATACCATTATTTTATTTTAATGATACTAACGGCAAAATTATCCTGTTAAGGTTACTTTTTTCTTTTTTGGAAGGGTTCTCTAAAAATATGTATTAATGCTTACATTTAAAATTCATTTTCTAATTTACTTATTTTTTACATTAAGTTATCTCTTTTTAATTACACCCTAAAACAAACCGTTTTAATATTCTATAAGCGTAAATTTTTTTTAGTAATTACTTAGAAGCAGAATATTAATAGGATAAAAGATGGTGTTAGGGACTTACAACAATGATGAAACAAATTTCATATGGAAATAACTTACAATGAGAATCAGCTTCACGCTCTATCCCGTACACAGAGGGAACCTAGTGTTAAGACACTCCGTTCCCCACTTTCTGCCGAATTTTACAGGCATTGCGTGTCGAGTGGCAGAACTCAAAGCCGCGCTTTGCTTTTCCAACTTACAATGAGAATATTTTATTTAAACTAGTTTTAGTGAAATATTTTCGTCAACCTTTATCCTGTATATAGCGGGATAGATAGATATAACCCACATTCGGTTCTCAATTCTGTGGGACTTAATATAGGGCTTTGCCTTTGCAGAACAGGGTAGAGACCAAAACACAGTCATACCTCGTCCTACTGCAACGTATATCTAAAACAATTGTATATTTGAAAATTATATATATTTGAAAGAAAAAACAACATTAATGTTTTATTAATACTTTTATCTCATCGCTTTGGTGACGGAGCAAAAAGAAAAAGAAGCGAGGATTCGGCGACAAGGGGAGAACGGAGTAACTTAACACCAAGTTACCTCTACCCACCCTATTATGTGCTATTATGGGATACAGCGTGAAGCTAAGAAAATTAACGCTATAAATAAATTAAAGCAGAGCGTCTCAATGGATTACACGCCTATTGAGTCCGGGCGTTGCGGGACTAAATTGATGGTAAAGAATAATTAAACATTCTTTTTTATATTTTTTCGTGCCGTATTTGTATTCATTGTGTACAAGAACAATAATAAAAAGATTTCTGCTTCAGTGAAGAAGAATTTAATATTTTCCCTAAAGAAATATATATATATTTTTACAACGAGGTACTTACTGGTAAAGAGGAGTAAAATCAGTAGTAGTATATAATATAACTCAAATTTAGTTGTTTATCTTTAGTTTGTTGATAAATCTTAGGCTTTTCACTTGAAATCAGATTATCACAATTAATAATAGAGTATGCATATTATTCAAAAACAGCTGTATTTACGGTGTTGCCATAATGCTTTGTTTAAAACCTAGTGTCCAAATTCTAAAAGTCAACTTTCCCTTAATAAGGAAGTAATATGAAAACCATCAAACTACGGGTGCCCAACCTGTACAACTTTCATAGGTCCGGTTCTACATTCAAAATTTTATATATTCGTATCGTTTTTTTGTAGTTTTGTATAAACATTTAAAAAAAACATTTTTTTTGTTTTTTAGAAATGAAATTATGTTCCAACGCCATTGTTATAGGTTCAGAAACTATTTATTTTACCGCATAGATATAACATAGCGCTGCGTTGAGTTCCACATTTCGACAAAGTCACAATGCTAGAAATTGGATCCTAGAAATTAGATGGAAAATAAAGAAAGAAGTTTATTAACAGGTTAGGTTAAGTTCACTGCCATCCCCGTTGTGAGGGATAAATAGTCTTTTTTAACATTATTTTAGATATATAAATTATAAATTAAGGGTAGCAACTAAGTCGCGTGTTATAGAAATTATTTAATTGAAATTATTCGCCCAAGTGGGAATCGAAGCCAAAATTATTACTTACACAAATAAAAAATTAACTTTCATTTTTCATATGTGAGAGCAGATGGAACATTTAAAGTAAAAAAATATCGATTATCACTCGAGGAAATTAAATATTTAATATTTTCATTCCTTCGCTTCGCGGAGTGTTTCGACACTAGGCTCCCTCTGACTACCACGCTTTATGCAGGATACAGCGTGAAACTGAAAATGTTTAATAATTAAATTCCTCTGAATGGATATCCTAACGTTATATAAAGGAGCATTAAGCTTTGCGGCTACTTTTTGCTGTTGTAATCGTATTTTACAAACTATACGCGTTATATCGAACAAGTTGCAGCGAAACAGTGTCGACCTCGTTATAGAAAGTTAAAGCTAAAGTTATGCTGTCCGCTCAATTAATAAGTTACCTGTACAAATATTGGCGCCACTGTAGAATATTTTCAGTTTATTTTAAATATAAGAAAATAATAGGAATTTATAAGAGGCTGTTGTAAATGTCCTAATAAAACTCATTGTTCAAGCATCATAATGAATTGAAAATAAATAAAAATAAATCAGCCTCACGCTGTATCCCGCACACAGCAGGGTAGGCAAGACACTCCGGTCCTCACTTTCTGCCGAATTCTGAAGCATTGCGTGTTGAGTGGCAGAACTCAACGACGCGCTTAGTTTCGACACCAGAGCGAAGAAATGCATATGTAAATTTAAGTAAATATTTCATCTCTTCGAGAGGGGATCGAACCCACAATTAATCGGTTTTACAGTCACACTTTGTACCCCTGCGCCACGACTGACCTCATAATATATAATAATGAATTGAAAATGGATGATAATTTGAATTTGAAAAGGAACGGAAGGAATTCAGAAACATCGTGGTGTAGTGGGACAGAGTCGGACAGTAATCGTGACGGTTGTAGGTTCAATCTGGTCTCGTGGGAATAAATTAAATAATTAAAAATCATTTGAATAATTAAAAATCAAAAAATGAAAATTCATTTTACCACTCTGACAAAATAAAGTATGCGTTGAATTTCGATAATCAACACATGATGTCTCGATTTGAGGGAAAAGCGGAATATCTTGATACTAAATTCCTTTTATACTATTGAATATGCAGTAAAAGTTAAAAATAAAAACGAATATTTCAAACAGCTATTTAATATGGCCAACTTTTTTTCCATTTAGAGGATATTTTTTACGATACAATAGCAGCACCACGTTTTTGTTTCCGCTAGGACAGTAGCCTGAAGCTATAATAAAATACATTTAAAATAGGTGTGCCTAACTCGTTTTTAAATGAAACGAAATATTTGTTGGTATAATTTGAACTCCCAATTGTTATGGGACTTTTAAAATATTGTTAAGGGTATAGTAAAATTTCCTTGAAATAAATGTAATTTAATGAAATTGCATTTACATAAATATCATTTAGTGGAAATATATTTGAAAAATTGTATTTTTATGTAGTTTTCTATATTTAAGGCTAACAATTTAACCAGACTAAGCTTCGATGCTTTCAAAAGATGTAAACATACACGAGCGCACTAACCAGCAAACGTCAAACAAAAACGGTTAATGTCACACAAAAAAATGATTATTTTGGTAATGCATGATTCTGAAAATGACAAAAAAGAACACTAATCAACTGAAGATCACGTATCGTCCACGATCATAACTGAGAAAATATGTAAAGTAAGAGGCAAAGTAGGAGGCAAGTCTCGTAATGGATAAATATTTTCCTTAAAGAAAATAACTGTAACTTGCTAAGTCTAAAATGGTTATCGTAGTAGGATTGCTCTTATTTATCATCCATTACTATTATATAACTTTGAGGCCACCCGTGCCGGAGGGGCACAAAGTATTAGTGACTGTAAACGCAAGTGGTTGTGGGCTCAATCCTCACTTGAGGAAATGATTTATTTATATTAATTTATATTTTAAATTCTTCGCTCTGATGTCGAGGCAAAGCGTGGCGCTGAGTTCCACCACTTAAACCTAAACACTTAAACTTACCGCCAAAGAGTTAGCTATTTGCTCTTAACACTAGGTTTCCTTTGCCTACCCTACTGTATGCGGAATACAGCGTGAAACTGATTTTTAACTATTATAAATATATACCTAGTAGGTCGATTTTATTAATACTAGTAAGCAAGAGCCGTAACTGACCATAGGTGGGCTCAGGCTTATCGCATTTAATGCTAGTTTAACCCCGTATTTGCAGGATGTCCGTATAAAGAGTATAAAAACCGTTGAAATTTTAGTGACCGGTAGTTAGTTACAAATTAAACAATATTCATCTTTGAATAAAATTTTGTTACATACGTTCAAAAGCGTTTTATTGTTAAAAAATTGTTTAAATTTCGCTGAGACTTTCCAATTTGTTTTGACAAGCTTAGATTTATAGATACATTTATGAAAAAATTGTATAACATTTAATTAAATTTCAAGTAAATTTTTTGTAGCAGAGCTAACTTTTTTAAATAAGTTTTTTTAAAAATTTTAATATTATCAACTTATTATACTCTATAATTTGCCAGAAAAAGGAACGGGAAAGAAGAAGGAACGGGAGTGTTTTGATGGAAAAATATCTTAAAACTAGGTTCCCAGGTTCATTCCGCCTTCTTTGCATTGGTGCAAGATACATCGTGCAGATTCAAAAAAATATTTTTAAAGATTTAGGTATTGTACATAGAGTTAGGTATTGTATTGGTAAGCTAAAGCTAAACTATTTTAGCAAGCAAATTTAGTTTAAAATAAAGAATTGAACTTATTTACATTGTTGTTGAAAAAAAGGAACTAATTTATATATTATTTTTTTATTATAATTTAAAATTTATATAAAACTAAAATAAAGTAAAATAGAACATAAAATATCATATTCACGTAGAAATCCTTCTGAGAGTTCTTTTAAAATGCTAATGCTTAGTGTACGGTTTTATGAAAACAAACGACTATGTGCTTTATGTCAATTAAACTTTCTCTAATAATGATTTCATATAACATAATAGTAACTTAGAAAAATATCACATTAAAAACTATGCAATAAATATTTTTATTGGCAAAATAAACTTTAATTATTCATTGCTATAATTAGTACTCTTCTATTTAAGACTTTTTTGTCACGTTCTAATTACTTACCTACTTTAGTTTACCAATATGTTAAAATCATTCCGCACACAGTAGGGTAGACAGAGGGAACCTAGTACTAAAACACTATGTTCCCTATTTTCCGCAGAATTCTGTGCCGGAACTGAACGCCACGCTTTACCTTGACACCAGAGCGAAGAAATGTTATTAAGTATTATTTTATTCATTTGTATTGTAGTTGTTATTATGGAAATCATTATTAATTTTATGCTCAAAGGAAAAATATTTAAAACTATAAATCTACTTACATGAAATATTAATGAAAAAGTTCCATTATTTCCGACACGACAAACAGGCCGCTGCTATGAATCTAGGTTACACCTCGTCAACTTAAAATGCAAGGTATTTTGTGAGATGGCAAAATTTATTTAACGCATACCGAGACAGCATTAGTTTTATACGAAATACTCCTCTACATTGCCGTCAAGGATGTAATAGTAATGGATCTCTTGCCACACGATCATTCGAAAGCGAAAATTTGTAAAAATCTCCCTACAGAGATGCTAACAACATAAATAAGTTGTAACAAGCGTATAAAATTTCGACGTAGCCTGATGAGAACGTATTGCTTAGTAGTCAGAGCGCCTGGTCGGTTACCAGGTGGTGTGGGTTCGAGTCCCGTATAATAGGATTGTTGAGGTTTGGTCTGAGTCTAAGACACTCACACACATTTCCCATTATCCTTTGAATTTTTGAGGTATTATTTGGTGAAAACTGAACGCCTTGCCTTACAAACAAAGGGAAGAAAGGAAAATTCGTTTCCCTTGTGGGAATGGAACCCACTGCGCTAGGATGGCCTCTTTTACGATATATATAAAATTATTATATTGAAATTATGTAAAAAAAATATGAGTGGATAAAACATCTAAGTCAATTGAAAGTATATTCCATAACATCAAACATAATAGCATTTATACAAATCTAGTGCTACTAAAAGGAATTTAAATCTATAGCTTATTGCTTATTATAAGCAGTATGGATATAATAAAATTTTATTTAAACGAGAAATCGAAACGTAGAAATCTAAATAATTTTGATTATAACATTTTTATAATAAATATTTTGAATATTATAATTATTTTATTACAAACTTAAGGGCAGGGGTTCCCAATCTTTTCGTGATCAGAGACCACTTTTATAGAATTCTTGTTAACAGGGACCACTATGTAGGTATAATAAAAGTAAATTTAAAAAAAAACTGGTATTCTATATGATAGGGTGTTTGATTTTTTAAGTAAATGTTAAAAATCAATGAATTTCAAAGTATATTAGTAAATTTAAATGTGAAAATATTGTATGTTTTACTGAGGAAACAACTTAACTGTAGGCAGACTTTGCTGAAACATCAAAATTTTAAATCCACGGACCACTGGTTGAATAAACAATTTTAAATTTTTTTTTTGTTATGAGATAGAGTAGACTAGAGTCTATTCAACTATTGTAATATAAATAATTGTAATATTATACTAATAATAAACAGTAAATTACTAAAATAATGCAAAATTAACGAAGATTAAGATAATCCTTAAGTGAAATGTTAATTTATCATCTTCAAATGCTAAGATGCCAAGTGCCGCTTGACTGTAGCTATTGAAACTAGTAATATTGCGGCATATAAGTTTTCAAATATTGGGGGCTACGTTGAGCTTAGATTTCACTTTACTTGTTTTAGGGGAACTTATCTGTTTATTCCACTTCCACGCTAAAACTACTGAACAGATTTAGATAAAACTTTATATTTATAAAGCTATTATATCATAGTAAAGAAGATTTGATATAATTTTGTTTTAACAATAAGTTTAAGCGGGCGAAGCCACACTCGTTACGCTAATTTTAAATGTAATAGAAAAAATAATAAATTAATTTAATAAACAATATGAGGCCCTGGTCGTAGAGATATTATAGATTTTAGGATAGATTATATTTAAATTATTATAATTTCCTCGCTTCCACCATGCATATCAGTATTTTTTTAGCTTCTCTTTCTCTTTTTTTAGTAGGCAGAAGGAACCTGGGAACCTGATTTTAAGGTACTACTTTCGTACAAAATTGGTTTCCCACTTTTAATATTTTCAATGCGATTGGGACTGACACTAGTACCTACTAACGAGATAAAGTTTGCAGATGTATTAAATAAAATAATACACAATACTAAATTTCAGTCGCTTACTTAAAATTTTAGTTCATTAAAATAATTTTCCGTTAGTGATATTACTTAATTGATTGTCCACGACCACTAAACGCGACCACTAAAATTTATTACATATATTAATTCACTATTACCAAAGAGAAATCTGCTACAATAATAGGTATCGTTTATTGCTCAATAAAATTGTCGTAAATCTGCAATAATTTACGGAAATAACAAAGTAATAGATTAACGATCTTGGCCTAAATAAGGAGAATATTTTATTAAAATGATATTACGTAGGTCTATCTCGATCACTACCCCGTACCCTACGCACCAGAGACCCGCATCTTTTTCTCATGAGAGCGTAAAAACAATCAACACGGGCTTCAGCGAACATCCCTGAGGTACTGCAGTATCGAGGTAGCCCCAAAAGCATCCAGAACGCGTCATTGTACTGTACTTAATAGCCATAATATTTCTCTTAATATCACATACAATGGACTGACCAAATTTAAAAAGAGAAACCTGAGGAGATGGTAAAGAGGAAAGATCATATAATGGTCTCCACATATTAGTACCATCGATTGTACTAGAAGACGTGAAATTAATGATTAAGGAAATTTAAATCAAAATTTGTTGGATTAATTTTATGTTTTGTTTTACCGACTCCGAGGAACTTGAGAAATTTCTAAACTTTGGCTGGATCATCTTCTTCAATTTGTGATTTATAAATATATCGTTGACTAACTCTAAAAATTTTGTTGTTACGATTATGAGCTTTCACATATTTAGTTCTATTTGCGTCGCTTACGTCAAAAATATTTTTACGCTTAGCGTTATACTCTTATACTCTTTTTCTGCAGTTTGAAGATGTTTCATCCTGACCGGTCGGACTGGCGCATGTGTTATTGTGTTGTGTTGTGGAACGTTATATGGTGTTATTAAAAATAATTAAATATATTAATTGGTTCATCTACTGTATAAGCATTATTATTTTTTTTTATGAAAAAGACACGGCAAACGAGCGTGCGGGTCACCTGATGGTAAG
>DWAN01002182.1:0-15721 GCA_018230445.1 Heliconius hewitsoni
ATATATATATATATATATATATATATATATATATATATATATATATAAAACACAAAAAGTTTATACTTTAATAAAGAAAAGAAGGTCATCATGCAGTTGGACAGTCTAAGACCAAGGGTTAGGACACACCGCTACCGCTTTTTGAGTGTTGATTAAAGGAACTCATCGCCAAGCTTTGCCTTGTTGTCAGAACAAGGAAATAAAATATATATATATATATATATATAATTTCCCCATCAGTGGGAACCAAACCCACAACCGTCGCGTTTACAGTCAATCACACGTTTTCACGTACCTCTGCGCCATGACCTCTTACTACTACGAATATAGAAAATCTGAAACCTGATCTTCATATTGTAATAGCCTATATTTTAAAACACTATCGCGTGCTAAGAACATTGTAGGTTAAACAGGCCTTCCATTACATGAACGTAATTTACGTACGTTAATTATAACTTTAATGTAATTAAATAAAAAAAATACGTTTATTTTAAAAATTAAATAACAAAAGATTTAAATTTATGAACATAGTATAATTACAAAATTAATAAAAGTCTACGTTGAGTTCCTCCACTCGACACCTCGAAAAATGAGGTGAAGGTGGGGAACGTAGTGTCTTAGTCTGTTTTTTTTTGCATACGGAATAAAAAGTGAATTTAAATTTAAATTGCAAGTTTTATAACAGTAATCGGTTTGCCTTCCCCGTTTGAGACACAACATCGGCTGAAAGTGAGGAACGGAAGCACCTTAATGGAGAACGGAGTGTCTTGAATTAGATGTCCTGTTTCCCTCTGCCTACCCCGCTATGTGCAGAACCACACAGGTTGAAGCTAAAAAATGGGATAAAACTTAACGCCGTGCTTTATTTAGGCCAAGGCGAAAACACGAAAATGATTCACTCTTTCTTGTAACATTTTCTAGTGACTTCGCCTCCTCATATGTTTTGTTCATTTTTAACAATATTAATCATATTATAATTTTAGTTATATAAAATAAAAAAATAATTATTATTTTCCAGGTGGGGCACGCCCTCCATCTTCTTCATCCGATCTTCCGATGCTATACATACAGTGACCGTGTCAAAACTGTCTGCAAAGAGCTGGGCCTAGAGGAACCAGCGGTCGTTCAAAGCATGTACATTTATAAGAACCCCGGCCTCGGTGGGGAAGGTAGGTAAATTTTATTATATGTTCGAGACATTGCGTGTGTTTGGGCATTTAACGCCGTGCCTCGTCTCGCGGAGCTGGAAACTGAAAATAGTATTAATATAGTAGTTTCCCCTAGAGAGGATCAAATCCAAAATCGTCTCGTTTAGAGTTAGTTGTGCCGCTGCGCTACATCAAATAAAAATTAAGATACATATATTGTTGATATTGTATAAATTTGAGTATGGCTATCTATTTATGTTTTGATTCATAAGTGTATGTTTATAAGTTTGTCCAACAATTTCTTAGCCTCTAAACGTCATATCGAGATGACTCTGTTTATAATTCAAACTGAAAATTTCTTTTCTGGATGTCAGTTAAAAATATTCAACAAATTATTTTTCTTATACTGCATCTTAAGTGGGGAATGGAGTCTAATAACACGGGTTCCCTCTGCCTACCCTGATGTATGCGGGATACAGCGTGAAACTGACAAAATCTGGTTTTAAATAAATAAAATAAAATTAATAGAAGCCACATTGTTGGTGAAATTTCAATATTATCAAATTTTCAGCGGATCAAGTGTTCGTTGTAGAAATTTAGATAACGTTCGAATTACGCGTGTCGATCGTATGCCAACATATTGCATACATTTATCTTGTCACGTTAAATGAATTTGAGTAGTGCTTTATACTATAAGTTCATGTTGGTAGGGCTTAGTGACGTCACTTCCCCCTGTAATGCATATCTTATGTCAATATATATTAATGTATTAGGACATACCGTTCTCAGTTTTTTCTTCAAAGTCGCACTTTATGTCAACAGGAAGTAAAAATAATTTATCTTAATGTATTGGAATCGAAACCACAACTTTCATGGATACAATCGCCATTTTATTGCACCACGATGGCATCAATTTTTTTTTTTTAGAATCTAAAAGATTATTATTATATGACATCTTGATGTTTGATGTATATAGCTTTATTAAAGCAATATAAAAACATCAAGATGTCATAAAGAGGTCGTTGTGGCGAAGCGGAACACAGTCCCAGTTGACACTATTGGATTCTAACATTTTAGTGTGTTTAATTTCAATCGTTTGATTAATAAAGAAGTTATGTCAATATAAATTATTTTTACGACAAAATTGCTACAAAATGTATATTTTATTCAATTGTATGAATGTTTAGTTTTCGATACTTGGATATAATCTTAAAAATGATACTCTTATAATATCAAAACACTAAAGTAAAAAAATTATAGTATAGTACAAGCAGGCGCGGGCGGGTCGCCAGTTCTTAACTGGATAAGATAAAAATTTTAATAAATTGAGAAAACTCGTGTTCCATCATTAAGTAGACTATTAAGTCGACTAACGATATTCACGCCGCAATCGCTAATTACAATTAAAATAATAATTGCCACTTACAGACTCTACTAGGAAGTACTTGTGTCAAGTAATCTGTATTTATGATTATTATTATTAATTTTTATGGCTTCACGCTGTATCCCGCATTTAATAGAAAAGCAAAAGGTACCTAGTGTTTAGACACTCCGTTTCATACTTACCTAATTTTTTAAATATTGTGTGTCGAGTGTTGGAATTCAATAATACGCTGTAACTTCTTACCTGAACAAAAAAAATATAAATATATATATATAATCTGGAGTCTACAATCGAATCCATAACAGTCTCACCCTCAAAATATAATGTAATCAATGTGACTAATTTGAAAACGTCAATGAAAAAAGAAAACAGAAATAAACATTTTCACAGAAAACTCTTTCGTACTGTTATGGAGATGCAAATAAAAAAAAATGCCAACATTATTAAATACGGGAGCTACACGGCTTTCCATTACGTAATAATAGCATAAACTGTCGTGGCGCAGTGGAACGTCGTGCCTATAAATGCGATAATTGTCAGTTCGATTCCCACTCGGGGAACAATTTCATTTGAAAGTTTATATATTTATATAAAAACCTGTATAGTTATAGTTTATATAAAAACCGGTACCGGCGCACGGACACACGCGTGAGACTGTAAACGAGGCAGGTTGTAGGTTGAAATCCAAAGTGGGGATGGGGTGCCTTAAGGAGAACGGAGTGTCTTCACCCGAGCGTCCCAGGTTCCCTTTGCGTACCCTGCTACGTGTACGATACAGCGTAAAGAAGTCAACAGGTCCAATTAATATAAAAAAGAAAAGAATTAAATTTTAGTGACCTAAATCAGATATTTTTCAATTTAGGAAAAAACCAAACTTTATTAGTATCAGTTACTTCTAGTCAGCCAATAGGTACTCGAATAGGTATTTCTTTATTTTTTCGAATTAACAAGTGCAAAGTAAAATATTAAAACCTATTAGTACAACGCTTTCACAACATAAGTGACTTTGTATTGTACTAGAATATTATAAGCTTCTTTCTACAGAACTTTTATGGAAGCTCTTGTAGTTCTTATAATAAAGCTTCTTATAAAATATCACCTTTAAAAAGAAAGGTAAAAAATTCTGTACAGGGACGAAACCTTAGTGTTGAAATACTCCTGTCTTCTCTTTTGGTATGTTTAGGTATATAATATAATTACGTAACTTAACTCCGCACTCTGTCTAACCAGACTTGCAAATATATTTTTAACCTACAATTCGAACTCGAATTGTATTGATTTTTTGTTACCACGAGATAAATATTGTAACAAATCTGTTTTACCAACTGACACAAAAAATTGGCACGTACCGGTAAAAATAAAAAGTAGTCAAAAGCGAGCCGGAATTGGGCACCGAGGGTTCTGTAATAATATCATGATTGTAGATCATCAATCGAAAGTAAAACTTGTTTCAATCGACAATTCCAAATTTGTGCGTGCTCTTACGAAAAAAAGGACAGACAGACGGACAGAAAAGGATAGAAGGGGATAGACAGAGGAACAACGAAACGATCCTATAGTGGTTCTGTTTCTCATTTTGATTTACGGAATCCTAAAAAATTTTAAATTTTATAAAATTATGTATGTAAGATGAATTTCGTCATACAATAGTACAGTAACGAAGATTAAATCATATATCACTCTATTATTTGATATTTAGATGCTAAAAAACCAACACCATCGTGACGCGGCCGCGTAGCCTTTTACTGTAAACGCAACGCTTGTGGGTTTAATTTCCACTCGGAGGAAAGAATGAATTTTTATTTTTGTACTACTGGTACGAAGACAAAGCGCTGCGTTGAGTTTCGCCAGTAAAATGTCTTGAAAATTAGGCAGAATATGGGAAAGGGAGTGTCTCAACTAGAAACACTTTTTAAAAAAGAAGATTGAGAATCTATTAACGCCGTTGTGGCTCAGTCTAAGTATATGCTGTTGTTATAATGGTCGTGAATTCGATCAATCAACATTTAATATATTTTCATTTTTACTGTTTAACTAGACAACGTCCCTACGGCGATAAGTTAAGCGAAGCTATTTAAAATAAAGTGAAAAACTGAGAGTGGTATTAAGTTGTTTCTAGGTTCCTTCTACCTAATGTAGGATTAGGTAGAAGGAACCTAGTGTTAATACACTTTCGTTCCTATTTTTCGCCAAATTTTTATGACATAATCCGTTAACGCAAATTGAACGAAATTCAACGCCACGCTTTCTCTTTTTACCAGAACGAAAAATATATATATATATATATATATATATATACTCCAGACTGGGAATCGAACCCACAACCGATGCCAGGATGCCAGATAAAAGTATTAATGTTTTTTCATTTCTTTTTAAATATCCAATTAGAAATTGTAATGGGCGTTTAAACCAGATTAAAATCATACTTTTATTTCATAAAAATAAGCGTATATTTCAATAGACTCATAAAATAAAGGAGTAAACAAATCGTTTTATGTAAGCTTTTCGTAATAATCGGATATAAGCTTTTTGAATATACGTAGATATTTAAAACCGTCGCGGCGCTGAGGGACAGGGACTGTAAAACAATGGTTGTGGGTTCGATATACACTAGGGAGAATTATTTTTTTACCTTTTCGCTGTATACTGGAACCGCTGGAACCTGGGAACCTAGTGTTAATACACTGCGTTGACCATTAATTTTATTTATTTGATTCATCCCTACTCATACACATACCTGCGTACCTCTTTCGCCTCGTCCATTGTCATCGATCTCTTCATACATGCCCACCGGGGAATCCTCATGCTACTAACGAGATCTTCCCCCAGTGTCATCGATGCTGTGTTCTCTAGATTAAATGAAGTCTCCTCCCTTTACCGCTAAATTAAACTTCATAAAAAATACTTTATAATAATAATGTACGTAAACATTTGTAAATTTCAGTCGTCCCGCATCAAGACGCTACTTTCTTATATACAGATCCAAAACCTGCTGTAGGATTTTGGATAGCGCTAGAGGATGCAACGCTACAAAATGGCTGCCTCTGGATGGCTCGTGGGTCACATAAGTCTGGTGTACACAGAAGACTGATAAGAAACCCTGATAAGGAATCAAATAAGGCAATGATATTTGATAAGGGTGAACCAGTTTATCCTCAATCTAGCTTCACACCGGTACCTGTGAGTAAAGGTAAGTTGATTTTTTTAGCATGTATATTACGTAGCATGATAGACCGAGGGAACTTGGGAACCCAGTATTAAACCACTCAGTTCCCATTAACACACTTCCGTTTCCCACTTTCTGGATGCTAGAGGCATAGCGTGTTGAATGGTGGAACTCAACGCCGCCCTTTTCCTAGTTACCAGAGCGAGAAAATAAAAATATTAAATATTTACATTTTCCCGCGTCGTGTTATTGATTTAAGTTGAAATAATCATAAATGATAAACTTTTATTTTGGTACATTATGCAACCAAAAATTCCTGTTCTATAATTTTTTTTGTATATATTGTCCCCCGGCTATGACCATAAATTAAGTAAAAAGGGGCAAAAAGTGGAGGACTCAGTAACTTCTCCTCTCGGATCTCAACACAACGGTTTGTCTAGAGCGGGGAAACGAAAATATTGTTTTTCCTGAGTTGGGATTGAACACATAACCATCGCATGTATATACATATATCACACGCGGTTCCGATGCTCCATGGCGACCTCTTATTTAACTAGCTTATAGTTCGCCTCTGTCATCAAACGGATATAAGTTAATTACTTACGAAACGACTAACATGATACAACCCACCGCCTTCCTCGATAGAATAGACTGTAGAACACAAATAATAAATTCAATTCGAGCCATTAGTTCCTGAGATTAGAGCGTTGAAAAAAACCAATTTTATATAGGTAGTAAGTCGCAATTATAATAATAATAAACCAACCCTTTCATTTAAATTAATTGGCATCCAACTTAGCCCTTAGTGTTTTTAGTATGTATTCTGATGCACTAACTAACTAGAAGCTCTACTAAAGGACTGGCAAAGCTTCTTATGTTATTCTCGTAAAATAAGCTCATTCTGAACGACAGTAATGTAAAAGTTTCTTTCGTGCAGTGTCAACTATTTGCACTGAACTGAACACGTATAAAGTTTGAGTTCTTGCGATGAATTACGTATATGAATAACGTATTGTAAATTCATTTTATGGTTGGTTTCATTAATTTGTTAGTACAGATCCCGGGGCCCCCAGACCTCTACATTTTAGCAAAGCTGAAATTTTGACGATAATTAGTCTAATATGTAGCTAAGACAATATGCGTCCTCACTTAGTTTTAGAGGTAGTGCCAAATAAAGGAATATCTCTGGAGTCTGGAGGATGATTGAGCCTTTGGATCAGTCTAGGTTCTACTAAGGGGTCTTAAAATAGTCCGTAAATAGTATATTTAAAATTAAAGCTTAATAGTGTGACGTATTTTGACCTAATTTTAAACAACCTTTAGGACGTCTGGCATAAATAAATGCCCACGTAAAAGGTCTAGTAATAATAAATATACATTTTTACATTATTCTTAAAAATATTCGTAAATGCGAACGTTTCTACTTAGACGTAGGCGAGCGTGTAGCTTGGCGCTACCTCTGAAAGGACCCACTTTCAAGTTAGTAAGTACGCATATAGTTTTAATTACATATTAGACTATTCATCTTCAAAAATTTCTTTATTCTTTTTTCTTTGCTAAATTGATGTATGTCTGGGAGCCCTCGGATCTCAGTCTTTAGAGGTCGTCGTGACGCAGGTATTAGCCTGCGTTACTGTTAGGGTGGTGCAAGGTTTATGGGCTTGATTTCTACTAAGGGATATTTTTGTTTCTTCATTCTGGTAAGAAGAAAAATGGCGACGTTAAGTTCCACCAGTCTTATAAACGGATTTAATTTGCCTTCCCAAATTTAATTCTGCTATGCGAAATGGCCAAGGCCTGTGGCATTAACTCAAGCTAAAAAATTAAAAACGAAAAAGTTACATACTTTTTTATTTAAAAAACCCCCCAATCTCAACGCAAAAATTTAAAAAGTCATTCCATTTATTTTTTTAATTGTTACAGGTACCTGCATTTTGATACACGGCCACGTGGTACACAAGAGCGCCCAGAACAAAAGTGATAAGAGCCGCAACGCCTACACGTTCCACGTTGTAGAAAAACAAAATAATACTTACTCTCCGGATAATTGGTTACAGGAGGGTGAAAACGCACCCTTCTTGAATATATATACCACACCCCAAATGATTTAATATTTTTTTCCATATGTATGAATTATTGATTATAAAGTAAAAGTAATTAAAAAAATAAGCCGGCTTAAATTATCTGTTATCGTCATCATCATTATTATCATCGTTCCAGTCTACTATACTCCCACTGCTAAATACGTGGATGTGACACCTCGAAAACTACAGAATTTACTTTGATTATTAAACTCAGATAATTAATCTATTTTAAATAAAAAATTATCACCAAGACATATCTATCAATTTCCGAGAAGTTTCTGGACAAACACAATACACTTTCAAGCACACGAGCTTGGAGGCTTTAATAGATTTTTATCACGTACGTATTATGTATATATCAAACTGATGACTTTCTTTTCATAAAGTTGGTTAATGATGTAGAAAATTTACATTTAATGTAGTGTATTAAATATTTTTATAAAATTTTAATAATCGCGTACAGTTTAGTTATAAAAATATTTTTTTTATTTTCATATATACAGAATGGAAGCGTCAGCGTTCCTTTTAGAGAAACAGCAAATAGGGTAAAATCTTTTAACCCTATATCTAAAGAAATTAATGAAGATACCTCAACAGTTTAGACGTAGGACTTTTTTTTCATTTGGGAAAAAAATGTATTAGGCTTTTATAAATTAGTTAAAACTGTGGTTTCATTTAAAGTGGTGCTGACAAAAGCACTCTGTATATCACTTCTAAGTGTGACACATAAATTACTTGTCTCACTCGGGGAAATGAATTATACAATCATTTCATTTTTTCGATCTGGTAACAAGGCAAATCACAGCGTTGGCTTCCGCCACTGAACACGCAATGCCTCAAAAATTCCGTGATTGGGGCACGAATCTATACACAAGATTCAATCTGCCTTCCCTGCTAAGGCTAACCGTGAAGTTGAAGAAAGAAAAAAGAACAAATAGAATAACAGGATCAAACGGGAGTCTACCCGTGACCACGGACTACTGCAAAGTGTTCGAAACGTCGGGTTTCTAAAATGAAAAATCTTAAATATACGCGATTAATCCGGTTTCCATTTAAAATTTTTTATTGAATGTTTTAAAGTACACGCAAAGAAAGTGGATGGTGGTGACGCGAATGAAAAATTAAATATAGAAATAAATTGAAACGAATTGTTTATAAAATAACGTGAACGAATAAAAGGAACGTTGTTAAAATATTTTAATAATTTAAAAATTTCTATCTTTGCAGCTTTTCATTTTAAACTTAAATTACAATAATGTTAATAAAAGATTTTATTTTTAAAACATTATTTTTTCAGTCAATTTCAGCCTTTAGCTTTGTGCTTCGCTTTGGGAAAGTTTTTTTTCATTTCTTTGTTCTGGCAAGAAAACAAAGCACGGTGTTGAGCTCCGCCACGAATCACAACGTGCAATATCTAGAATTTGGGCTCAAAGTGTCTTGACACTATGTTCTACACTACTTCTTTCTGTCTACTGTGCTGTAGTCGGGATACAGCGTAAACCTGTAACACGAAATATTATGAATTGTATATTTTTTGTATACTTTTACTTTAGCATTCTGAATAATTTAAACTTTTATTTTTATTTTGTAATTAAGATAATAATTTTTGTAAAGCAAAATTTGATATATTACAGATACCAAATGTTTATAATTATGTGATATGCTGTAGCTGTCATTGTGATAATTTTTATGAATTAAATATATAGAAAAGCAAACAAGTCATTTATTTTTTTATGTTCCTAGAATTAGGCCACAGCCTTTCCCAAAAACCACTCGATGTTAAAGACATACGTTATGTCGTAATGGCTAAGTTCCTGAACTCAACGCCGTGCTTTCTCGTGTTATAAGAGCGTGAAAATGAAAATAATTAATTTGCCGGAATGGGAATCGAACCCACAACCGGTGAGTTTCTGTCTAAGAATCTGAGCGGCTGGTCTTCGAGCGGCCCATGAGCTTTATATTTTTTATGTAAGAATAATAATTTAACAAACTTTAGAAAACTCGGGAATTCATCATCACTTCATCAAATATTTATAAAATTAAAGAAGCCGTCGTGGAGCAGTGGGAGAGTCTGCAAGTAAATACGATAATTGTGCGTAGAGAGAGAGAGAAGAGAAGAGAAGTAATTTGAATACAATCATTGTTTCCGTTTCTCCACTTTGACAACACACAATTTGACGCGTCGAGAACGTAGTGTTTTAACACTACGCTTCCTCTGCTTACCCTGTAACGTTAATGGGGCATGGTATATTTAATAAAATTTCCCATGTAATTTTAAACTTAAAATTAAAGTAAAAATATATCATTAAGTAAAGCTTATTCAATCCTGGACTACTATAATGATAGGAGTGCGTGTAAGGGCTGACATTTCAATATAACTTGATTCAAAAGTGCCGTGACTATATTTTGACTTAGAAGACCAGATTATATTGCACTCTGTTACTCACGCATCGCCCAATTTTCGAGACGTTGCATGTTCAGTGGTGGAACTCAACCTTGCAATTTGTCTTGTTACCAGCGTGAGAAAATAAAAATTGTTCATTTCTCCGAGGAAGCATCGAACTCACAACGAGTGCGTTATGACGATCTCATTATTTCTTTCTATTGAAAAGCAACTATTCAACTTGATGCCGGCTGTTCTCAGAACTGTCTTACGAGACGGCGGTAGCCTTATATCCTCCCGATGCGACCATTCAGAAATATTTGCAATTTTTTATTTAAATATTTTTTTTTCAAATGCACTATATATGCAGCATATGATGCTAAAGGCTGGATAAGCTTAAACGAAACGAAAAAAAAATTAAATAGATAGAAGTGCCATGATTTAGAGGTCAAAAACGACATCAAGTTTATGTGAAACATATATCCCATTTTACAGTCAAATTAGATCTTTTAATGGTGTTTTTGTCATATCCGCTTAGAGACATTATCAGTGCGTTATAATTTTCCTAATCTACCTACTCTAATCGGAGTGTAGAAATTTCTTCTTTTCTCTTTCTTTGAATCAAGATACTTCGTTCTTCTCTTTCCCATTCAGAAATCGAACCCACATCTTTTATTCTAACCCAAACAATCGAATTTAAAAGTTTAACCTATTATAATGGTTAGTTCACCTTGCCTAGTAATTGAATAGATAGTACACCTTTTGACGTGCATCTCCGTTGCAATGGCAATGAGTGCGAATTGAATCCACGACTTCCGGCGTACAAATCTGTGCCACCCAATTGTGTGACATGCATTACAAATATAGATCAATGGATGATTTATATATAATAGCTGAATATGAATACATGAATAAAATTCATTTTATTATATTTTCTTTTCGCGCCGATGAGACAAATTACATTGTTGGTTTATGGTTTAACAATCTATCGAACTTGGGTGTAAAATGGCGATTGAAAAGTCTACATTCTCTTCTTATTCTTCCTATTTTGTTGTATCTGGGACACGAATGAAGCGGAAAAGTTATTCCTGGTTGAAATATCCCCGATTCAATGCAACAATGACGTAAGTGTACTTAAAAAGAAAAACATGTTAATAATTGATAGGTATATTTACCTCCATTTTAAGAATGTATGCAGAAAGTCATACTGAGTGGTTGTCAAAATGTATAAAATACAACCCGGTGACATTGTCTGTAGACCTCGCTAGAATGTGAAGCTCCTCACCACATACACTTTCCCCCATCTCCTCCCAGAGCTCTCTCCTTGTGTTAGTTCTAATGTTATATTTATTTATTTATTCTGGCGATAATTTTTGAAGGAGTTGTTCCGATTCGATCCATTATTAAATACTAATAACTAAGCCCCGCTAATATCATAGTAGTAAAATTTTACTTATTAAACCATTGTTTTTATATGTACATAGATTTCCGCCACATGCCACGAAAAGATTTATTTTGATAATTTCTTTTGTACTTTCTGTTCTTTTCTGTATAATACATCGGAAATATAATAAAAAAAAATAACTTAACCAAAATTCATTTATTTATAAATCAAAAATTAAGTCAGCTTCGCCCTATATCTCTCAAACAGCAGGGATCTAGAGTTAAGACACTCCGTTCCCCACTTTTCGCTAAATTCCGGAGGTATTGCGTGTTGGGTGACGGAACTCCTTGCTGCGTTTTGCTCCGACACCAAAGTGACACCAGAGTGAAGTGTAAATATAAATTTAAATAAATATTTCAATTCCTCGTGTGGGATTCGAACTCAAAACCAGTCACGATTACAGTTTATGCCCCTGCGCCACGACTGGCCTCTTTTATTTATTTTTCAACATTTATATAAAATAAATCACCATCACAAGAAAACACTTTTAAATCAATCAATGACTGAAAGTATGACTCTACCATATAAGTGAATAAATGAATCGATATAAAACGAACAGTGCTTTTTTTTAAACACGTCAAAACTTCTTAATTTGGCCAGTCGTGGCGCAGAGGCACAAAATGTAAGCACAAAATGTTAGCGCGACATGTTGTGGGTTCGATTCCCACTTGGGGAAATGAAATTTTAAATATTTTCTTCGTTTTAATGTCGTGGCATAGCGCAGCGTTCAGTTTCCACTCAACAATGCAATGCCTCCAGAATTCGGAGGAAAATAGGAAACCCAGTGCCTTAACATTACGTTCCCACTGCCTAGCCTGCTGTGTGCAGGCTACAGCGTGGCAGTTATTATTATATATTTCTTTAACGATTATACATCAATTTCTTTTTTACACATCCTTTACTTTTAAATATTCACTCTCGACTTTTCGACAGTGACTGCGTCAAAGCAACACATAGTCTTTTCGAGGAAGGCGAACTCGGGGAGTTTTGGGAGTGTCAGAGATTTTCTAGGTAGTGTTAGATGGAATCAAAAATTAATAATATGTGGTGAATTGTGATGAAAGAATGACAAAAAAGATTTAAGATGGAAAAGTGAGCGGTAAGAGGTAGGGCGAGACCTGGGTTGACCTTCGAAAACACAGTATCGAAGATACTGGAGGAAGGTCACGTAAAGAGCATGAGGACCCCCAGGAGGGAGGCGAGGGAGAGGTTGATACGAGAAAACTGCGCAATGATTGTTTTATTACATCATTCATTATTTAATAAAAACATGAACCAATGTTATTAAGAAGAATATTATGACTATCTTTTAATCAATCGTTCTTTGTGTGTCAAAATTACCCATTTGATGAGAGTAACTTTGATAGATACAAAATTCATAGTGTAAAATATGGCTCTTATCTGTAAATTACCCAAATTGATTGTACCTATAGATTTTTTTTTAATTTATCTCTCTGGTAACAAGATAAAGCGCGGCGTTGAGTTCTGCCACTCGAAAGTTGGATGGGTCGATGGTCTTAAGCCTAACAATATATTGATTGATGCAGGATACAGCGTGAATGGTAAAAAAAATATATTAAAAAACTCTAAACACAATCGACCAAATCGCTGCACTTTATTCAGTTAGTGATATAATGGTTGCATGCCCTTAATTGACTTGTACCTACAGTGGGTCAAGTGTGTAGACGGCGGGTACAATCATATTATAAGTATATAAATATGTGTACTTAGATGTTCTGGTTCTGTGAACTGTAGCTTCACGCTGTATCCCGCATATGGCACGGTAGGCAGAGGGAACCTGGTGCTAGGACAGTCAGTTCCTCACGAACCGTCCAATTTTAAAACCATAGTAATTGCGTGGAAGTTGACATCGCGCTGTGCCTTGTTAACGTTGTGGAAAAAGTTAAAATTATACATTTCCTCAAACGGGAATTGAATACACAGTCGTGGATTTTACGCTGGGCCACTGCATCACGACGGCCTCAACGGCCTATTATGTATTTGGTTTTACATGTACTCGTAAATAGTCGGATATGCAAAGGGAACTCAGTGTTAAGACACTCCGTTCCCCATACACCGCCCGATTTCCAAGCCATTGTCTGTTGAGTGGTGGAACTTAGTACTATGCTTTGCCTTATTTCCATAGTAGAGAAAGGAAAATAATTTATTCCCTCGAATGGAAATTGAACCTACAACCTTCGCGTTCAGAGTCATACGGCATCAGCTACAAATGTATTGTGTTATACAAATATAAACACCTGTAGAACGTATCCGCGTTTCGGGAGCCACGTTAAACCTTACGTTACTATCGATCTGTGTCTGATACGTAGGTACAGTTTGTACTGAACAATGTATTTTGAAATCATTTTAAAACAAAAAGATGATATTGTTTTTTGATTTTACTTTGCTTTTGCACATTTTTATTTACATGCTATAGGGCACCACCACGGTGGTTTTGCGTTCGATCCCCAATGGGATTTATTGTGTTTAAATTATTATAATTTTCCCTGATTTGAATGAAGCGCGGTATTGAGTTCCACCACTATCAACATTACATATCAACCAGGTCTCGAAAATTGTATAAAAAGTTAGGAACGGAATGTCTTAACACGAAGTTCCCAGGTTCCCTCTGCTTACTCTGCTATTTACGGAATACAGCGTGAAGCAAAAAAAAAACGATAAAAATATACATAATAGTTGTCACGGGACACCTGGCAGATGGGAAACATCTTGTTCGTACAAGTAATATGTTTAAAAGACAAGGTTATTATAGAAACTAACTATAGCATAATGAAAAAATGAAGTATTACGCATTTATTATAAAAAATGGTGACTTTATTTAAATAAACATTTATATACATTTAATATTAAAAATCGATATTAATTTCAAGTTGCCACAATGTATATATGTAATGCTTAAAACGTGGCGACCCGTCCCCACACCATACGCTCTACTATATATAGACTGTATATAAGTATGTACTGTATATAACTATATAGACTGTATATAAGTATACTCTAGTACAGCGTGGCCACGCCAAAGGTATGGTGCGGTTTATACCTGCGCCTATAGATGTTTCACAAAAAAATATATAATAATTTCCCCCGAACGAAGATTGAACCAAGAACCATTGCGGTTACAGCGCAACTGTCTTACTGCGCCACGATCAGCCTAATCTACTCTCCAACTAACCTAACCTACAAAAATAAAAACCTCATAATAAATTTTATGCTTATTACATCGCGCGCACCAATCACAATAATGCTCTACCGATATCATATCCAGAGGTCAACAACCAATCCTTTTTTCATTCCTCCATTTCCTCGTCATTTGTCAGAGATAAAAAAATATTTTATATACATACATATCTAAATAAAAAGTAGGTACTTATACTCAATTTAATAAAGTATCTGAATACGCAGTTTTAGTTTAAATTTTGTATTCGATATATTTTTTTTATACTAATTGAAAATTTGATTAATTAAAGATCATAAACAAACTGAGACATCCTTTTTAAAAAATTTTAGAAAGAACTTTTACATAGCAGGATTTGTACCCGCGCCGCTTGGAAAGCGTCCTGGTCTAGAAGCCATAAGTTGGACTTGGTTGTAGCGGTGAGTGGTGAAGCCGTATATTATATAACTACTTGGCAAAATAATTGCGCATTTTGCATTATAAAATGCAAATGATAAAAATCTTAACGTTAATGATCTAGCATGGATCAAATGAAACGAGAACTATTACTAAGAAAAAAAATCGAATAAATAAACACTATAAAAGATGGTGTAGAAGTTTTTCAACGAAATGTTAATTTGAACAGTCAGTTGTGTGAACTGAATGAGGGAGAAATAATTACGTACATTTTTGTATCTTCGAATGATCATGATTTTATGTTACGCTTGCTTGTTAGTGTTAAGACCACTCTCTCTACGGCGCTATAACGCCGCGATAGTCAAGATCGCGGCGTTGAATTCCGCCACTAAACACCGCGATCTTGACTATCACGGTGTTTAGTGATTTCAGAGACGCAATGCCTACAGATTTCAGTGGAAAGTTGAGTATATTAGCACTAGGTTCCCAAGTTCCTTCTGTCCTCCTATCCTGCTATGTT
>DWAN01002183.1:0-15720 GCA_018230445.1 Heliconius hewitsoni
GTGACGTACGTGAAGCTTATTTATTTAAATAGATTTTTGATATAACATTACCGTATTATTAAGGACAACAGGTCTACAATAAAGAAAATATCTTACTGTATTCACAAAATATCCCATGTTTTCCAAATGGGCAAAGGCATAAGAATCCACTTCCCGGATGACGGACGCAGCTGCCTCCATATTGACAAGGGTTATGGTCGCAAATTGAAAGGTTACAGTGATTTCCCATCCAACTGAAAGATAAATGCCATGTTAACTAAAACAAAAATAGAAAAAAAATCCAAGTAATAAAATACTTTTTTAGAAAACGTAGAAAAAATAAAAACTACACCACAAAAAAAAGCAATAATAAAATTAATTATATAAAAAAATTATTAAATTAATTTTATTATTTTATCATTAGGTAGTTTGACACCAACTCTTTAATAGTAAATAAGTATGTACTATATAAGCAATATAATTTCGTTTGTTGTTTTTTAATTATCTTCACTTGAAAGAATTTAAAATATTTTTAAATAAAATTTAATGCATTCAAAATTAATTTATTGTGGAGTATTATTTCGTATCTAATACTTACAGTAAAATAATAAAAAAAATAGAAACGAGCAGACCTATTGCCTATTTTCCCTATCACGAGTAAAAGTATGCACAAATGTGCATACTTTTACTCGTGATAGGGGAAATTATGTATAACATACCGTAACCCTAATTACGTAAAATTTTGAGTTCTACTGCTGAATGTTTTATCGAAGAGGCTTTTTAATGGTAAAGACAAGGCAAACGAGCGCATGGGTCACCCGATGGTGAGTGATCACCGCCGCCCAAGACCCCGTGCAACACCAGAGGAGCTACAGGTGCGTTGCCGGCTGACAAGGTGGAGGTAGATGCTAGCCCAATATGTTCTTTTTTATCCCAATAAGTTTTAGTAGGTTTACATAATATGCTAAATATATGTGTAAATTAAAACCGACAAAGAATTACAACTCACCCATTGGCACAAGAGCAAGTGTAACGGTCCCCGTGGTCGCTGCAGGTGCCTCCGTTTAGACATGGCGAAGATAAACATGATAGCGACGAACATTGCGTCACTTCCGCCTCGAATGCATCATCGAATATGTTACGCTTTTCGCCATTTACCTTAATTTTTTAGGTCAAATGTTAAATTTCACTCAATCTCAATAAGCGCAAGTGGTTTTAGCTCCACGCTAAACGTCTAAAAACTCTAAAATTATTACAATCTATTCTTCATATTCCTTACAACTTTTCGAGGCATTTTGCATTGCGTGTTAAGCGAGAAAAAAAATCATTCACCTAACATAACATAAATTGAAGTACTATTATTATTTATAGATTTGTTATCTCATTTATGAACGTTTATAATCGTACTATAAATGTGGTTATTGTGGGTTCGATTCCCGTTCTACACGTAATGCCCCAAAATTCGGGAGGAATGCGGAAAGCGGAATATCTTGATATTAGCTTGTCTTTTACTGCATATATGCAGCATATACCGTGAAGCGAAAATAAAAAATTATAATAGTTCATTTTTAACAATAATGTGTCCTTCCATACTTAGGAAATAAAAAAAATGATCATAAAACTCAAATAATAAAAAACATTAATATTTTCAACAAAAAACAATACCTTTTCTAACAAATTAAGAATAGGTATTATAAGAATATTTGATGTGTAACAGGTAGGTACTATAAAAAGTTATAGTAGCAAATTTCTGTTGATTATTTATTATACGTAAAAAAAAACAAAAACCTGAAATAAATATAATATTAAATATATCCTGTAATATTACTGTACTTACAATTAAACCATTGATACACCCAACAAACGGTTTATCATCAGAATAATTGGTGTTTGGTGCATTTCCGAAAGTGATGACAGTATCGTCGTCCAAGGACGTGATGCGGGCCAGCTGCCCGCCGCTCATCGCCAGCGAGTCGTTGAGGCGCAGCGTGGCGTTGCAGCGGCGGCCCTTCAACGAGAGCTCTAGTCTGTGAATATTAGCACCAACGAATGTAGGAAATATTGTTTTATTTGTTTTTACTTTACTTTATATCATGTACATAAGACACCAAGCTTAAGACACCCCGGTTCCCAGGAACCGTCCAATTGAAGAGAAGGTGAAAAACACCTCATTACGACCGAGAATAGAACCAACAACCATGGGGCTTAAACCAATGTGCCACAATAGCCTTAATAGCATAGGAATTCTCAAGTTGAAACATATAAGGAATTATTATTTTATTCATACCATACATACCTTTTTGGTTATCTCAAAATATTATCTGATAGGCATTTATTGTCAAATACGTACCTCGTCTCAATTTTCATTAAGTATCCTTTGTTGACGTAAGTGTTGAGTTCACTGAGAAGCATTGTCTGGTAGCCACAGGAAAACTCAAACTTCAATAGACCAGAGCTCATGTAGAGTTTCATGTACGCCCCCTTAGTAATAGCTACGTGCATTATTTGACCATCAGTTATTAAAGTTTTAGCGTTAAATTGGATTGCAATAGACGTAGAATTTTTAACATGATGAGAAATATAAGAATTCCCATCAAAAGCTGCTGAGGTTATTATAATTTTATCTTCACAAAAGGTTCCTTCGTAATTGAAGAGACAATGGCACTGAAAATAAGTTATAGCAAGTTCACTAATTGTTTCATATTTACAAGTTATTAAAGCAAGAAAAATAAATCTGGTTGTTGGAGGCCACAGTGGAGAAATGACGCTCTATGATCGTTTGAATTCAGGTGGAAATTGGAGACCAGAGTTTCTTGACACTATTCTCTGCTTACTCTGTTATTGCCGAACAAAACGTGAAGTTGAAAAATATTTGTTTATAATCAATTAAGAAAATATTAAAATAATTTAATACTTACTTTGATTCCATGTATTCCATTAATACACGTTCCATGATTATGACAAACAAAATCCGTGCAATCCGAATGAGATGTTGGCAGCACTTGTGTGGTTTCATCCCCTTCTATGCTAGGTTCTGTTACTTCTACGGAAGAAGTAAATGTTGTAAAATCTGTTTTTTCTACTGGCGTGTCTGTGAACATCTTTTCTGTGGTCGTGTCTATTTTAGATGTTACTGAAGGAGATTCAGTTTTAACGTCTTCAGTTGTGATAGGCGCTTTTATTGTTGTATCTGTTTTATGTGTTTCTAAAGTACTTATTTTAGTTGTATCTTCAGAGGTTGTTTCAGTCGTCAATTTTATAGTTGGACTTGCACTGTCATCAGGGGTTATAAATGTTGTTTCTGTTATTGGTTGTGTTGTTGATTTACTTGCTTCAGTTGTGATTGTAAATTCAGTCGGTAGTGGTATGTTAATAGTTGAAACATTTTCTTTAGTACAAACATCACTACATTCAGTTGTAGATTCTGTTCGAAAATCATCAATTTCCAACGTCCTTTGAGTCTCTACCATTGAAGTTACGACCCCAGTTACCAAATCTGTTGTAGATTTTGGATCTTCTTGCATTTCTGTAGTAGCTACGGTGGTCTCGGTTTCGATGACTTTAGTTGTTATTGTACTAAAACTTGCATCGGTTGTAAAATCTGAAGATAGACTAATATCACTAGAAGTCGTCGTAGTTGAAGATTCAGTAATAGCAAGTGCTGTAGTGCCGATATCAATAGTCGTGTTATACTTATTAAAATCAATTGTCGACACACTATCCATACTACTCGATTCCGTGTATAACGTTATCGTGGTCTTCGTTTCATTATAACCGGGTGATGGTGTTGAAATAATATATTCACAATCGTGTTCTCCGTCGTCTTGGATGAAGCACTCACACAGGGCACCGGTAAGGTTTGGTGGACATGAGCAGGTGGAATTATCAACTCCATCAATACATGTTCCTCCATTCATGCACCTGTATGAGATAAATATATCTTATTAATATATAACAAATATTTAATTGTATACTTTTTAAACACTTTAACATTTAACAGATTATAATCAGAGCATGATGAATGTAGGTTTGATTCCAACTCGGAGACAATACAAAGTGCAGCGTTGAGTTCCGTCACTTGAGATGTAGTATCTTAAAAATTAAGCAGAAATTAGAGAACGTGGTGTCTTAACACTAAGCTAAACAGCTAATACAAAAAAAACTTAATCCTTAATACCATTCATATGATATGACATATAATGTGTTTGTAATATGAAGCCATTACGTGAATTGAAATAGTTTTCGAATGTCCCGATCGATGCGTCTGGACGGCGCAGCGCGGCGCAGACCGTCTGTAGTCGGGGATGATATTTTTGCTCATCGACCAGTCTAGTCTGGTAGATAATTGCTTTAAACTATACATTTATACCTAGTTTCCTTATGCATTACAATTTTTCTAATTTAACGAAGTATTGGAATTATTTTTATTGATACATTGTTTGATGTCTAAGTATCTAAATAGTTGTAACTGAAAAACTCGACGGTTGTGCGTTTGATTCCCATTATTGGTAATAAGATAAAGCACGACATTAAGTTCCGCCACTCAACAGGCAATGTCTCGAACACTTTGCTGAAAGTAAGTAACCGAGTGTTTTAGCACCAAGCTCCCTCTATCTACCCTGTTTTTCTCCTTCTCTGCCTTTCTTACCCTATTTGATTTAAACTGCTCTATCGACGGAATGCGCAATTATAGTATAAGTAAGATGGTGACTCTATTAAACTCACTTCGGACCCAGAAGGCATTCGTCGTACTGCAGCTCGCACCGCTCGCCGTGGTAGTCGGGCACGCAGTAGCAGACCCTGACGCCGTCTTCCACCACGCACAGCGCGTTGCTACTGCAAGAGTCTTCGTCGCAAAATTCTATTTCTACGTCACAGCTTTTACCAGTGAAACCTTAGAACAATACACATTTTTAAAATTACAAATGGTGGTAGTCTCTCCAGAAGTACAGTATACGTTCAAAATTTTAATACTTTTAAAGCCTAAATTATATATTTTTCTGGTTCAGGCTTACCTGTTGCAGCCGCTTATCTGTGGCCGCCTTACATGTTACTAAATATCTCTTAGTTTATTTGGCTTATCTACTTAAGGGCACAAGCGTGCAACTGTAAACTTAACAGACTGTGGGTTCAACTCTCACTCAAGAAAATGAAATTTTTATTATTAATTTTTTTCTCCGCTCTATTAACGAGGTAAAACGCAGCGTTGAGTTCCACCACTCAACACGCAATTTTTCAGAAAGTTGGGAACGAAATATCTTAACATTAGATTCCTAGGTTGCCTCTGCCTACAATGCTTCATGCGGGATACAGCGTGAAGATAAAAAAAATATTCAAAACGTATTATTAGTTACACGTATATTTAACTTAATTGAACACTCAGATTAGATCAAAATTGGTTATAAAATTTCTATTGGTTGTTGTTTATAAAAAAAAGCCTTACCGTAAGCACACGCACACATGTAGTCCGCATGAATATCGATACACACACCGCCATTTTTGCAAGGGTCGGATTGACATTCATCTATTTGTTCTTCGCATTTCGGTCCAGCCCATCCTATTAATATTAAATTTATATACAATGACTTAAAAAGGCTTACCTGACGATTTAAGAACCTATTATAACATCGGTTGGTTTAAGTAAAAAAATCGCATGTAACATAACGGGTGTGAGTTTTAAACGCAATCTTTATATAAGTTTGATTCCCACTCGAGGAAATGGAGAAATTCATAAATATTTTCATTTCTTCGCTCTGGCATCAAGGCAAAAAGTCGGGTGTTGCGTTCCGCCACTCAGCACGCAATGCCTATAATTCGGCGGTAAGAGGTAAACGGAGTGTTTTAACACTATGTTCCCCTGCCTACCCCGCTGTGTGCGACATACACCATGAAGCTGATTTAGATTTTTTTAACATATTTATATTTTTTCCTCAAAATCAATATTCATAAATATGTTTGTACCTACAACCGTATAAGAGTAATACACTGCGGCGTAATACGAGGTCATTCACCCATGTTGCGAGAGTTGCAGTGCACGCCTAATATTGAATACCCATATATAACAGGGTAGGCAAAGATAGCCTAGTAAGATAATCCGGTCCTCACTTTCCACCCAATATTCGAAACATTGCGTTTTGGGTGACGGAACTCAACGCCGCGCTACGTCTTTTTACCAGGGCTAGGAAGTGAACATATTAAATATGTGAATCAATCACTTAGTGAGAATCGAACCCACAAACGTCGCTTATGGTCACAATGGCCTCTAATGTCAATATTTCAAATCTATTCTACCCCTTTATTACCGCATTAAAAAAAAGAAAGCCAGCATACCTGCTAAACATTTACAGTAGAATTTATATCCAGGTCCTTCTATACATTCTCCGCCGTTAAAGCACCTAACTTCTTCACTAGTATTGCAGACAGCCACGTCCAGCTCACAATGGTCACCAGAAAAACCGGGAATGCAGTGGCAAACGTATTCATTGGTCATATCAATACAAGTGCCGTTGTTCAAACAAGGATTAGACTCGCATTCGTTGAAATTAGTCTCACAATTGTCCCCTTAAATAAATGTTGTTGTTTTTATAATTAAATTTCGATAATATATTTACGTATTCGTATAATGTTGTTGGCAAGTTAATATATTTTTATTTTTTACTGCGTAAAATATCGATAATCTATAATGGTATTTCATAGTTATAACTACAAATATAGTAATAAAGTAATTAACTATTCACAAAAACTTAATTGTTCAATATGCTAAAATATTTTCTGTGGTTTTTGTATACAAGTATGGCCTTTGACGTTTTATAATCTAAGTGCGCCGGCTTGCGTATTAATAGCTAGAACACAAAAGATCTAGAGACAACTAACACTTTATCTCTGAATTCCTGATTCTGTTCTATCTGTATTCAATCTCTCTCGTGTTCTTCAAGATATACTTAGAAGAAGTTACTTAGATAATACACAAAAATAAAAATTGTATTTAATTAATAAAACATATTATTTTCAATCTCTGTATAAAACAAGATTTTTTTTATAAATAATTAAAGCAGGTATTAAATTTATTGATCATTCCAAGAAATACAATTTCACTAACGTTTTTATACAAAAAGGTTACACGCAAACGCTCTATTATCGCTTTAATAAATTAAAATTAAAATAATAATACACAAAGGACTCACAGACCAGCTTTATGAGTTTGTTCAAACTATCACTTATAGGGATTATTTCATGGAAACACCTTATTATACATAGATATATAGATATATATCTACTCGTACTTATTGTTCTTTTATAAAAATAATAATGTGTAGTCGTTGCGGTGCTTTGTGTTTGTAAAACTTTAATGTACTAATTATCAAGGACGTATTTTATTTTCCAGGCTTTTCCTGATCTTTAGTGATCACTTAAAAGTGGTAATCCAAATGAAAGTCTTAAAATATATATTTTTTACCATATAGTGTAACAGTAGTCCACATGGGGATTTAAAAAAATAAATGAAATTTACATAGAAGTAAACATTTTGGATTTAGTTAGGTATTTAGTAAGTACCTATAAATCCATCAGGGCACGAACAGTTGTATGCAGCTACACTATCTATACACGTGCCTCCATTCTGACAGGGGCTAGACCAGCATTCGTCCCAGTTCGTTTGGCATTGCACTCCAGTGTAACCATCGATGCAATAACATGCATATGTACTGAAAACATATTAATTATTGAACGTCAACATTTTTTATTTAATTTATTAATTTGTAATTTTGAGTGAACTTTGTGAGTAAATTAATATATATTGTGCTATAAATCTGTAAACACGACTGGTTGTGGGTTCGATTCGCACTCAAGGAAATTATATATTTAATATTTTCATTTACTCGAGGCAAAGCGCGGCGTTGAATTCCGTTGATCAACGCGCAAAACCTCGAGAATTCGGCGGAAAATGGCGAATGGAAATATCTTAATGGGAACAGAGCGTTCCATTATTAAAACTAGGATTCTACTTCTTACCCCGCTATTGTCGGTTTTTTTTTAAAAAAACAATATAATATGTAGATTATACATGAGTTTAAGTACCAACGTACTACGTACTTTTAGTAGCTTACTATAAATATACCTTCTTATATCTGAATGATACTAAGTATTAAATATTACCGTTTAAATATAAAAATTGTCAATCTTGTCTATAAATAAAAAGATGAAGGCATCAGACGTAATTTTTTTATTCTTTACATATAAATCAATTTGAAGCATTTAACGTTTTAAACAATAAATATTATTAGAAACATACCTGTTAATGTCATCGATGCAAATACCATGCAAACAAGGATTTGCAAGACAAGCAATGCCCGCTGATACTACTGGTACCGCAATTACAATCCACCAGACTATTATACACTGTGATTTAGTGGTTTCTAGAGACATTTCTTAAACCTTTTATTATAAAAATAATCTATGGCGCATAGTTTTTGAGGAAATAGTATAACAATTTCTTTGATATATTTTTTTTAAATGTTAATTTATTTGATTCGATCCTTATCCTTAAACTACAGTATTTTTTTGTATAGAAAATATAAAATACGTAACTTTTATATTCATAATCATGTATAATTACAAAAAATTATAATCACAAAAACTTTAATGTATTGAGAATTAATATATACGCCACTTTAAAACAAAATTTAGAATTCGACTGTTCGACTTGTTTGAATAAGAATTAGGTCTCGCTTAGGTGTGGTTTATCCGTACGTGTTGCTATGGTAACCACGAACATAATACTCACAAGCCGCGGTCAATGGTTGAATATTGATAAAATTTTAAATGTCGTCAATAATTAAATACCAACACTTACATAACGAATTTACAATACTTATTGTTCTTTTATTTATTTAATAAATATGTATGTTTAAATATGGCAATACGCAACATAAAATACAATTACTACTAAAGATAGGAAATGTAAATAGTTAATAAATACTAGTTTACTATAACAAATGAAACTGACATGTGGGTCAAGGAGTGCCAGAAGAGTCTACTAGCACTTCATATGGGAACGAGGAAAAACGGGATTGTCCATTTTATGCTTTAAAGTCCATGCTAACAAAGTTGCAGGCGGCGATTAGTAAAATATAATTCGAATTCCAATTAGAAATTGGACGTAACAAGATTCGAACCGTCTGTAAAAATAGCTCTACTGGTTTTAGCTTTACATTCAATTTCAATAAATATATATATATAGTCTTTACTTATTATTTACTAAATCACAATAATGTTAATGTAAATTGTAATGTTGCAACGATGTTGTTTTTCTTGTTATCTTCATCCAATAAAGTTACATATATACTTCCCATTTAAAAAAAATGGTTTCTTAATATTATCTATCTATAGACAAAATCATTGTTTTGCATAATATATTTGGTACAAAAAACAATGAATAAATTTCATTGCTTAAAAAAAAGTTTTAATTTTCCCGCGTAATATAAGTGTTTTTGATATTAACCAATGACAGCCAAACGGTAAACTTTTAAGCCAATCATGTATTAGTCATTTATTATGAAATGTCACCTTTAACCGATGAAGCAATAACGTTCAAAAATACGGTATAAGTGGAAAGGTTTGCTTACATTTTTTATTTATATTAAAGTATTAGAAATTTAAAAATATATATAATTTAAATCATCGTTAATAATGAATGTTTGAAATATATTTTAGAGTAAAGTAAAGTAAAGTTGAGATGTTATTTACGTCATACAATATATGGTTTCCGAACGTTACCTTACTTCAAAGGCCTTCAAGATGTGAATTGTGGAAGGAGCTCAACGTTGAACAATACCTTTAGTTTCAAATCAGAATTTTGCTTAGTCAGTCATATTTTGTGGCAGATTTTCTACATTTACTTATCTAAAAAAAAGTATTACCAGACAAACTTTAATTTTAAACGCTGAATTATTACACTTTTATTTATACTAACAAAGAAATCTGTGCTAAAAATGGATCCGGGTATTCTTTGTTTCCACCATTGTGAACATAAAGTTTTTTGTACTATTATACCCGAAAACTGCCCTGTTTGTCAACAAAAGTTAGACAGATATGACTATAATCTTTTACCATTTAGGTAAGTTTATATATTCTAGTTAGAATATCCGTCTTGTTGGAATAACAGAGGAGAGAGTATGTTGCTAAGCGGCCTATATTTTACAGAGTACCATATCCTTTCGTTAAAGCTTCTCAACATCCACGGGCCATCATTATGAAGCCTACTCACGGTGATTTCCTCAAGTAAGTTCATCTCAACGATTTTATTCAAATACATGACCAATTTCTTTGGAAATGACTAACATCCCTTATGGATAACCACACAATAGAAGTATAAAACATTGTTTTACAGTGACTATTACAATTCCAAAGACTTGCATATAGGGGTCACCAACTCCCAAGGGTATGTATTGGAATTTAGTGAGGAAGGAATAAGAGGTGTTGATCCTGTAATGAAAAAATGGAGTAATTGTGAAATAAGCTTAGATTGGGATCAATGTCTTCTATTAGAACAGTTTGATGAACTGTGGAATGAAATTTGGGACAGTGTGCTGTTAAAGGTAATATTTTATATTTACTTTATTATTTCTCTTTATACTTTATATATCTTATATCCAGATCTGAGGTTGCCATGGTGCACTGGGACAGCACTGTAGACAATGGTTGTATGTTGGACCCTCACTCAGATGAATCAATTAATTTCGTCTCCTCCCATAGGAAAAAAATGAGTTGAGTCTGTGGAGAACAGTGTCTTGTTACTAGGTTTTCTGCCTACTCTCCATAAAGTGTGAGAATAATAATTAATCTTATATCAAATAAGGTATAACATTTTGAAATAATTTTATTTCTAGGTAAGTCTAAGTCCACTATGGGAACCTGAAAGATATAATGAGGAGAGGCACAATTGTTTCACTTTTGTACTGGCATTCTTAAGGGCACTTGACTGTGGGGAATTGTCCGAAAGGGCTCAAGACCCTAAACTATTCTGTAAACAGTATGTGGTGCCTCGAACTTCAGCTGCGGGAAAGTATATTTCTCTTTACAGGCAGCTTAAGAGACAAAGTTATTTTATCCAACAGCAATGATAGCCTAATCACATATTTCTTTTATTATATGTATTTATTTATTTTCAGTTCAGTATTAACTGTGATTTTTCATACTAAGATAAGGGATTCTGTTATTACAATGCATTTAATTTAAGCCAAATAAGAATCTATTTATGTTAATTTTCTTGTATATCTAATTTATTTAACATGAAATCCTTTCAATTACATTTGATCAACAAATTTATAAAAGGGGCTGTGTTACATTTCTATACATAAATGGACCAGGCCAATTTGATAAAATTATACAAAATGGGAAAGTTAGTCATTCAGAAAAAAAAAATTGTATCCTCTACTTCCATACACTTTCAAATAATTTTGGTAATCTCAATAGGAATACAGTAGAAACCTGATTGACTGAACCAATTCTACTTAAGCATTTGGTACAATGACTATCTGGACAATAAAGTGTATGAAAAAAAGGTGAAAAATACTGCCTATGAATCATGGAATAAAATATATACATAAGTATCTCTGTAAATAGATTTGTGTATATTTTAATATTATACATTTTTGGAAACTCAAAGTTTTCATCATTATGATCAGTAGTCATTAAAGATATTATCTTAATTTGACCATGTCTACATATATATAATACTAAAATATTCGTAATCAATCTGCTGAAAAAGTTTCATTTAATCATAAAAAAATCATAGAACTTACTTTTATAATTAGTAGTTAGTGACAATCACAATTTTTTGTCACATATCCAATAATGATAGACATAGCTAGAAAATTTACGTACATTTACTTATATTTAAATAAATTATTAGTAATACATTTAAAATGTTTCTTTGTATTTTATTTTAGCTATGTCTATATATACCTCCATAATATTATACCTTTTCCCTTATAAAAGTATACAATTTAATGTAATTTGTGTCTATTTAGTAACTTACATGTAGTTGTCAATTAGTGTTTTCTAAACATTTACATGTGTGGATATTTCCCAATCTTTTGAAAAGCTCAAATCACTGTTATCATCTTCCATTACTATATGAATGATATACATAAAGTACGGTCGACGAGTCTTGGCCATTTTGAAGTTAGCAGTAGACTGCTGTGCAAATTTTTCTTACATTTGATTATTTTCTTCCAATGTACACAATGGGCAAAAGTTTAGAAAATTTAAGTTTAAAGCGGTCACGACACATCAACCGTACTGTGTTTACTTACTGTGGGAAACATTTTAATGTTTCAATTTAAATAGATAATGCTTCTCAAAGTATTTATGAGCCAAATGTTGAATTTATCTCATAATATCTAGATTTTACACTTAAAGATTCTTTACTAGTAATAGAAACTTAAATACACATTATTTCTGAACTATAGTAGAATCGATTAACCGGACTATATGTTGTGCTTAAGGATTCACATAAACAAATATCCATAGAATACAATGTATGAAGAAATATAAAAAAAATACTCGTCTTATAATACTCGAAAAATACTATACTCGATTAGCAGTCCGCGTAATATCGAATCCAAATAATTGAAGTTCGGATAATCGAGTCTTCGAGCACATAAGTAAGGGCTTGTATTTAAAATATATACATTTCCTAATGAAGTATGAAACTTATATTGATGTACCTAAGATTTTAGAATAATGTCTTGTAATGGCGCTAGCTAGGTATTATTAAACAAGTGAAGATAGCCACTGCCATCTTATAAACGAGAAGTGTTCAATAAAACGTAGTTAAGATCATTTAATCAATGTATATAAAAATATTAGCATAGAAAAGGCCTAGATAGATAATAAAATTGAATTTGGATAAATTGTAATTGTAAAGATCGTCCATTTGCTTGCATTTTAGTTCTAATGTATGTATGTAATAATATGTATGTAAATCGTTTTAATTCTAAGTCAATATTTTTATATACATTTATAATACGACTAAGATTTACATCTACTCGGTAAAAAAATCCAAGTCCATTTTTACTTGTAGTTTTCACTTCTTGATAAAATTAAAAGCGTGAGTAATACAAACTTCGTATACCTTGTGTGTATATTGTTATTAAATCCACATATCGTTACTGGCAAACATTCTTGTTTTTTGAATACCTCGCTCTTTTGCACTCATTTCAATTTCATTCCATTACATTAAATAATAAGGATAACAAATAAGCCACTTAAAATATCGAAATAACTGCCATAATTGAGACAGGGGTTTTTAACACTACTTAAGTAACTTGCTGGAATTGCTTTGTCTTCGAGGTAGTTGTACTTGATTTTTAAATTAGATTTATTACACGCGACATACGAGTTTTAATATAATCACACATTTTGTTTATTCATATAAAGTATTCTGAAATTTACACTCATATTTATAGTCAGGATAATTTTTATTATTTTTGCTAATTTGACTTGCCTTTAGTACGTATATCTACGTATTGTCTATAAATATGAGTGTTTGTTCCTATGAAAATATATACTTTTTTTTTGTATTGATCTCTAAGACAAATTTACTAGGTGCTACAATTAGAATAAATGTTAACAATAATATTTCGGTACTTTATCATTTTCTATGTTTTGGAAATAAAGAGCATAATTTATTGAAAAAATGTTTATTTTTAATTAAAATATTATAAATTAAAATTCACAGCTTCTTGAATAATAAAATAGATAGTATTTTTTAGAAGTAACTTATTATTGGAATTTGGTACTTCTAATTATAATTTATTATTGGGATACTTTCACCGGGGCAGACTCCACGCCGACCCAGAAGACTGCACCATTAAGGGCAATAGTGGCTCTGAAATAAAATATAGCGATAAAATACCATGTTAATTATAAATGTAATAATTATATAAAATAAAAATTAAAACAGCTTCACGCTGTATCCACTACACAGCAGAGTGGTAGACAGAGGGAACCTAGTGTTAAGACCCTCCATTCCCTACTTTCCGCCGAATTTCGGAGGCATTGCGTGTTGAGTGGCGGTAATCAACGCAGCGCTTTGTCTAGACGAAGAAATAAAAATATACATTTAAATAAATATTTCATTTTCTCGAGTGAAGATCGAACCGATAACCGTCGCGTTACAGTCACACCCCTGTGCCCCCGGGCCATACATATACGAAAAAACATCTAAACGAGATATTTGTGTAATTATATGTAAATTATCTTCATTGTCTTAGACAAAACATTAAGTTACGCTACTTGACAACACAATGTAATGTCGAAGTCGTAGGAAAGAGTACTAAACCATGTATGAGACATGGTTTACGTATACGTATATTTAATAAAATTCCATAAGTGATTTTAGACTCTAGAACAATTTAAAGTAAAAAATATTAAGCAAAGCGCACTATTCAATCCAAGTATAATGATAATGGTGCGTGTAATTAAATGCTGTTGAAGTTCATTCGGGAAGCTAATTATGATTAATATATTAATAAGCTAAATATACATCTATTGTAAAGAACAACTGTTGACTTTCTTGCCGGCTCTTCGCGGCAGCACTGCCTTCCGAACCGGTGGTAGCTTCATGTGGGACTGACACTACTGACTTTTGTTACTTGACGATTTAAAACTGCTTGTAATGAAGCTGCAATATATCCTATATCGATCGATTATTGACTATTAAAGTCACTTGTGAAGTAAAACGAATTTGTTTACCTGAATTTGATAATGTCATTGAGGTCAGCAGGAGGGGTCCAAACGAAAGAGACGGTTTGCTTGTCGTCCTTGTGCTCGTGTTTCTTGTGAGTGATTGTGTCCTAAAAAAATAAAGATTTTGTTTTAGAAAATCTAAATTATACGTATATATCTTCTTTTTATAATTCGTAAACCATACACGATTAATGCCAAATGAAAATTGTTTTAATTAACTATGACCATCAGTTGCGCATTTACCTCTTAAATATTTCTCAAGTTTTAGGTGCCTCTATAGAAAGGTACTGTTTTGCTTTACCTAGTCATATGTATATGGTTCTGTTTCTTTTTCAAAGGTAAACAACACAAACTTACATAGTCATATATATTAATGGGGTTATCCATATGTACTTAATTTGACCAGCCTTGTGGTTTACTCAAGTAGTCAGTAGTGACCTAGACAATATTACACACCTAAGTTCCCACATAAGTCATAACGCATAACAAACGCAAAAATTCTTGGAAGGTAAACAACCCAGTCATTTAATAATTTTCTTTAATAGGGTGAATGACTGAAACATGTGCGTCATCTTAAACGTTAATTGTATTGTAGTTTTTTTTTATTTCCCTTTATTTGTTTATTGCCGACAAATAATTTTTGGTGTTTATAATGAGGAATTCAGGGGCCGTTCAAGTATTACGTAAGCAGTTTTTTGCAATTATTGACCCAATTAAATATTCCATATCCTCGAATGATAATCGAACCCACACCTGTGGGGTTTACAGCCGCACGCTTCTGCCGCTGCGCCACGGCTCAACCATATAATTTGCTTACCTATAGGCTATAGGTATTTAGAAAATATTAACTCAAACTTCAAAACAAATGTTCAATTTAAAATTTAAAGTCGAGTGTGGCGCAAATGAGCCAGGCTCACAGCGTGTGGACCTCAGTGGACGTAGATTGCGAAACTCAAGGTTGTTAGTGCATAAGGTCGCGCTTAGTTGCGA
>DWAN01002184.1:0-15715 GCA_018230445.1 Heliconius hewitsoni
GGATATCACATATCAGTACTATTATTTTTCTTATTAAGTTTGCAATTTCTATCGATCTATCTTATTATAAAAGTCTTATTTTTTTTCCCAACGAAATTACAATGATAGTGATGTGTATGAATATAACATGATAATATCTTATACATTATTATAACGACTTTTCCGTCTGATCTATATCTCCCAAAATACATACCAGCAAATAGCTTTGTCGAAATAATAATGCCCTGTTAATATAATTGAAATAAGAATGTGATAATCAAATTAATCTCATGCAGGCAACTTAATTAAGGTGGTCGTTTATAACAGTATATAATTTGCGTTGAAATTGTTTCGCGTTTAATGAAGATCGTTAGTGTGATGAGTCATCTATATAATTGTTTAAACAAGAACGTTATATTTTTTAAACCTATAATATAAAGCGTTATTGCTAATATCGTTCGAAGTTTGGTAGACTATTCAAAGCAACTTTGATTATATATATTTTTTTGGTAATGGCTAATTGTGTTTTAGCCTTATAGCAATGATAAGTTTATAAATAAAGTTTATTATTTCACAATGATTCTATTTAATCAAGTAAAAAATTTGAGCTAAATAGCGGTGTAAGTACTACCACTGACTTTCAGTTCATTCATTTCAATTTATACCGTAATACATTTCACATGTTTTTTTTCTATAAATAATAAAAATAGTTTTTTTTTTAATTAAAAAAATTATCTCAATGTGTCAAAAGTCAACATTTTTTTTATAATAAGAAAATAAATAAATGATGTTCTCATACAAGCAATATACAATATACACGTACTAATTAATTAATCGTCGTATCTGAGAAGCCGCTACAAAAATTCCGGTACAACTGAGATTAACTACGTCAACTACCATAATCAGTACAGGTAAAGCAAATATTTATTCCGGTGCATCAACGTGTGGTCTCAGGTTGCTGTTGATGTGGTCAAATATACGATAATACTGAATTACTAGATAACTACTTCGAGAATGATAAATTTATTGCTGCTTTTATTGTTAAAAAATAATATCAAAATAGATTTTTATAAATTTATGTAATTCTTTCAGTGTTTGTTTGGTAATCATGTTTCATTTTCATTGTTTGTGTATATTGTTGTTTAGGGTTCCGTAATGCAAAAGGAAAAAACTGAATACTTATAGAATAACTTTTTTGTCCGTCTGTCCGTTTGCCAAGAACTTGAGATATATCTTGAGATCACGATCCGTCACAGAAAAAATCAAGCTTCTAAGTCAACGCAATCAAAACATACGAGTATTTCATCGTTTGCTGCATTTTATTTAGAATTTGCCGCGTAATCAAAACTTATAGGATATTTCTCGTGGACCTACAGTTATGATGATGGGCATGAAGTGATAACTTGTTATATAAATAAAGATAATTATCGGAAATTTATGTTATGTTCGTTTCATAGTAAAATAAGTACATACGCATGCAAACTGAAGTTTGTCAACTTCGTTTGCCGCGTACTCGAAACCTATATATTGAATATATCCTGTAGACCTACAATTACGAAATTCTTCGAAAATTTAGAACTTGCAGTACAAATAAAAAAATATATACAAAAAATGAAAATGTATATTTATATTACAGATAAAAGCTTAAACAAAAATATATTTAGCTGATTTCATATGAAATACTCATTTCATACTTTCGCAAATTTAAATTTGTCAATTTTTACAAGTTGTATTTCAAGCTGTCCTACAACAGGCACAATTTTATATATTTTGGTACACCCTGTTGGTGTTCATCGGAAAATTAAAGCATTTATGAAACTCCAACTTAACAATGTGTGGTCTGGGCCTCTAGAATCAGTGTGTAAGTGTTATTTGTTCGTCAAGTGTGATATTTGACCAAAAGTGCTACTTCCGTTTGATATGTTTTTTTTATAAACATGTAACGATTACATGGTGATTCATTGACAAACTAGTGCTCAGTACTGTCCATAGCTGTTTTTTCTTATTATAGATACACTGTAGTTTGTATATAAAAAAAAAAATTATTTATTAAATACCTTTTATCAACTAAATAAAACGAATTACTTAAAACGCTATATTTTTTATGTCATAGTAGTAAAACATTAGGTATTCATAGGTAACAATAACTCTTAGCTATTGTTTGCATATCTTAATTGGAATTACAAAGATTAAATGATAAAAATCTATGCTATCTGTCGGCAACATTCTCACCCGAATATCTTTTCTAATTAAGTAGCTTTATTTCCCAAGCTAGTTCTATTGAATTGGCTAGAATTAGTTTTAAAATAAATTGCTAAAATTGCAGCGTATTTAAAAATACTTCCATTTAAATCATATACATATGTTAAGCTATATCGTATTAATTACTTTCAACTTTATACATAGTACATTTATTTTTGTTTTCGATTATGATGATGATATTTTTTTAAACTGTACACCAAAAAATAAATGTTGTAGGCACGTATGTAGCTCGTTGAACTCTTTCGTATGGTGCGGGCGGCGCATTTATAGGTGCGTTTTTACCCACCTCTAACGAGGTCCGATCTTCAAACACCGAGCGCGTTTGTGGTCGTACATAACACGCTCTAGGATATTAAAATGAGACAAATTTATTGCCGCTCTCCGATTATACGTTCGATAAATGCAGACCGGTGATTATGATATCTCAAGAGTTTAATCGTACCATCGATACGGAGTTGCGTTCCGTTCCACTAAACCAGTACTCATAAAAAAGAAACTAGTTACGGCCGATGTTCGACAGTTTACGTTGGAAAATCAACAAGGTGCCAGAGAGGGTACACCGGTGCGTTATCGGAACCATCGGCTCGAACAATGCGTCGAATGTTTCAATATAACCCGACAGCATTTTTAACGTTTCATCGACACTGTAACAATCGTAAAATAAATTCTCTACGCCTTCTCAGAGGTCTGATTAATGTTGTACACAGTGCGCCGTCGCGTTTATTTTTTCACCTTGTGTTATTCTCTAGCTCAATTTATGATCCTTAGAAATTAAAAGAAAAGAAAACATGCCTAGATGCTCTCATCTAATATTTATTTGTTTGATCAAGTCCTTTGTAAATATAATAATATTTAAAGTAATGTATTATTTTAATTAAAAAAAACTCTAAAAGGACCACTTTTATTATGGAGTTTGACATGCCCCTATATATGTACATATATATATTTCTCAATTCTTTTAATCTGAAGATAGAGTTATGAAAACACTATTATAAAAATATGTTTATTTTAAATTAACGAGCTATTGACGCTGTTATGTAATAAAATCATTTACAGTGGATTTGTAGTAACGAGGATGATAATACAAAAAATAACCAAAAACTACTGAAATATGTTACTTCATCGGTGCACATTGATATTCTAACATTTTTTCTTATAATAATAATCATCATTATTTAACATTTCTACCAATCATATAAATTAAAATTCTTGTGTATATTTTTTGAATATATGAACTATCACATTGTAAATATTATAAAATAAATTCGTTATATTCGTTTACATCAATATTGCTCAACTTCAACTTAAAACGAGAAAAGATTTAAATACAATTGTAAGGTTCGTTTTAAATTTGTTTCGGATATTAACGTACATTATTTTTGTAATCAAGCTGTCGAAAAATCAATTTAGGTGCATTTACATGTTTTACTCGTGCTGACAACTACTTTAGGCGCCTACATGAAAATCCATTAAAGAATGTTACTGAGTTTGACTGACAGTACTGATTTTTATCATTAAATTGCTTATTATGTACTTAAATTTTTGCTTTTAAGCACAGTGCGAAAGTATCTAATTCGACAAGTGAGTTAGTAAGGAGTAATTTTCACTCGAGTGACGGAGGGATATGGATATTTCTTTAGCTTACTTGGTTTTATAGTGAATGTTTCGCCACTTAATGCTTCGTGGTGAGTTTTAACCAATGAAAATTCAGTATTTCTTTTTATTTTTATTGAGTATGGATAAATTTTCACTCGAGGGATAATGTCGATAATTTAGTAATGTTTCACCATTTTTTTATTTATTAGAGCTTATCTCTTGCATCTTATGTTCTAATTAAAAAAAAAACGATTAGGATATTAATTTATTCTAATATTTGATTATTTATCTATTATAGGTTAAATTTAAAATATTTTATTTCGAAATAGTTAAATTTTGTAATATGCACTTAAAATTATTGCTTTGAAAAAGATGTTACATTAAAATTATATTATCTGTATACATTACCCATCTTAATATCATTCATTTAAAACTATTATAGATCATTTTATTCTAAATTATATGCTTTCGTACTAAACATGAAGGGATCTAACGCTAACTTCTTATTTATGATAAACATTTAACATTTTGGTAAATTTACTATGTCACGAATCATAATCAGATAATATGTTCATTTTATTTATTACTATGCATGAAAATTTTATTTCTTTCTTTTTATGTTATTTTATAGAGCGAAGTTTATTATTTTTAATTATTGAGCCAATCATAAGTAATCAACAAAGATGAAAACTGTTTTGTGGAAAATGTATTTTTTATTATAAGATGTTTCGCTACTACTAATAAGAAAATAATTTTCGAAGTGCTCGTATTATCCATTTAAGTTAACCATTAATCTCTAACAAGGCTTGGATTTTCTCAAGTTATAAACATCGTATCAATTCCAATTTCAATAAATAGAAACCGCACAAAGCTTTTGTTCGCATCCACTTGTTTCACACATACTTAGGTTGCGGGCGCTCGTTAACTTAGATTGAAGGTTCGGTCGACGGCCGAGTCCTTACAGCATAAAAAACCTGATATGCAATATGCTCGCCTATGGGAGCCGCTCTTTTAAATGGCTCTCGACTCAACTCGATAGTTACGCCGTTGCCATTATTTAACTAGATAATTTTTTACCGGATACTAGCGAGAATTGGACGTGTTTTAGCGTTGGTAATGTTTTACATATTTTGTTATTTCTAGCAATGTTTTTGTTAATATTGCATATGTGATTATTTCAAAGATAGATTGTTTAATTTACATAACTGAATATGTTAATCTTTCTTATTCATTGGATTTAATTCTATAATTAAATCCAAATTAGATAAAATAATACTATTCTTATTTTATATTTAATAGTGTAATTTAATTTTAGTATTTTATAAAATGAGTTGAAATAAAAAAATAAGGTGTCTAATTAATTTAGAGTTGGTTGAATTTATTGTAATAAAAGAAATATAAAATAATATATCTTTTTTTCTCTGTAACACGACAATTTGAGATCTAAAGCAATTCGAGATGAATTAGTATTATATAGTAATATATTTTTATAAAATATTATAATATTATTATTTATGAATATTTTTATTATAAAATTAGTTTACTTTAAAAAATTTAAACTTTAGTTTTATATTAGCAATTTTAAATCTGATTCTTTTGTTCCATCTATTTTGGATTTCATACATAAATAAATATATTAACCAACATTTGACTATAGATATGGGTGTTTTAATATTACAAATATATTACAACTGGTGTACGTTCCATATTATATGAAATTAAAATCTACAATTGAATAATTTATTATTTAAGCTTTTTAATGAAAAATAAAAGAAATGATATGTTTAAAAATCTTATTTATTTTCATTATCACTTTTTGACACAGTCCTTTTTTGAATTTTTACAATAAATACGTTCATTTTTTGTGACTAAATTATAAAATATACATTTTAAACTAGTGTTTCTATCTAACTAAGTACTAAAGTATCACAGATATTGGCAAAAATGCCATTTCAAGTTAGCTTATTTTTAATTAATAATTTGCCCTACAAGCACAGCTCGTAATCATCAACACAATATACAAACACAATGCAATACAAGTTGACGTTTATTTTATCATTATTTCTATAATATAAGTGAAAAATGCTTAGTATTTATAAGTTTTACAATTTACAGACTTAGTCTAAAACGAATATTATAATATATACAATACCTACTATAACCGACTAGCCATCACATTCACTAAAAGTCTCTGCACCTTGGTAAAGTTTCACATTAAACATGAACAGAAAGATTTCGAGGTGAACCCCGGGGTGGAATTTGATGGGACCCTAACGATGGATGGGGTGGTAATACAGGGTGAGCTCCGTGAACTGGCGGTGGCGGTAGAGCCCCTAAGTGACTTCTAGGGTGGTGATTTCTATGCATTGGGACAGCATCTCCCCTTGGACTTGGCATTCCACGATTTCTCGGTTTTTCGTAAACTTTAGGCAGAGCGTATTTTAGTTTTTCCCAGAAAAGTTTATCACTAGAACACAAATATTTATTTGCTTTTAAGTACAATTTTACTTCCGGATTTAGTTCTTTTTGAGGCACTTCACCGAGTAATATCACTATTAATTTCTTACGTCTGTCTCTTAACACTTGTAATTCTAAACCTGACCACTCAGACTTGATGAAATTCTCACTAAGCACCATTATTGTACGTCGCGAAGATTCCATTGCTTTTGTTATGTTATCGGTTACGTATCCACCAACAGGAAGATCCCGATAATGTAAATAAAGTTTGTATGGAGGATTCGCATCCTCCAGAACGGGCGCAAGGGCGTCGGTGACCCATTGCTCGTCTTTGGAGCTATAACTTACGAAGACGTCATATAGCTTTTCACGCTCATCATGGTCTTCATCTTCTTTAGAACACAATTTAACGCCGCACCACGCATAAATTCGCACTCTAATGTCATGGCCATATTTGCACATTATTATTGGTATAAAAACCAATACAATGAATGCAATGAGTGTGACAATAATGACAAAAACGTAATTAGTTTCTTCATCGTTAATAACAGTTTTCGTAGAGGTCAAATTTCCGTTTATACTGTTATTTATACTTGGTAATCCAGTACATATTGTTCCGTTTTCTTCGATTATTTTAAAGCCATATCTTGAGTCTTCAAAGATACTTTCATTGTAAATAGCTACATCGGTAGCATTGTTTTTAGAATATACACATGTTATAGAAGATGCATCCGTCACTGTGTTCACACGCTTTGTCCATTCTCTAAACATTTCAGTGAATTCACAATCACATGACCAAGGATTGTATGATAAAGTAATTGCAGTTACAGCAGGATTAATTTGCCATATTGATAATGTCACTAACGCGTTGTGATGAAGATGTAATATTTTCAACCTTGGCATATGATTAAACATTTCCTTTCCGATTGTTTTTATTTTGTTATTATTTACATATAATTCACGTAAATTATCCAAACCGTTAAATTCCTGTCCTTCTATTGTTATTAAATTGTTATGGTCAAGGTGCAACACTTCTAACTCTTTCAAACCATTAAATGTCCTGTTATGAATGGTTTCTATGTTGGATGAGTTCAAATATAATATTTTTAATCTTTTTCTTCCTATGAAGGCGTGACTTGGGAGCATTTTTATGTCATTACCGTCTAAATACAGCTGTGTAGCTTCCATAGGTATTCTTTCGGGTAATGTGTTAATATATCCAGCGTTAGAGCACTCTACGACATTCGCCGACCAAGATTGGTCATGGTAACAAGTACAATTATTAGGGCATGTCATTTTACAATCGCATGCGTCGAAATCACAACAGTGACAAAGTGCAAAGCAATGAAACTCGTACTTGCACAAAAACTGATGGGGTGCGGCTTCTACTAAAGGCACATAAGCGTTGCCTCGATTGTAAAGTAATTTGCAATATATACTATCCAAGTCCATTAGCTTAGGTTGGGTTCTAGCTCGATTTCCAGTATTTATTTTTTGTAACCATTCCATTGTGCAATCGCATTCTAAAGGATTACCGCCTATGAAAAACTCAGGCACTGATTTGTCTTGCGGAACGGCGGATATTCTTAGAGAGTTGGGGTCTAGGCTAGTTATTTTATTCCCATACAGATCAACTCTTGTCAGATTTGGTTTTTTAAAGAAAGTATAAGATTGTACTTTTGATATTAAATTATCATTCAAATATAACATTTCTACGGAATTTGGTATAGCGCTTCCCGTTATTTCTGTTAACCTATTAGAGCTAGCGTCGAAAGTGCTAAGCGACAACTGCGATTCAATTTCAAAGTAATTCCCAAGTTCAGCAATTCTGTTAGCGTGAATGTCCAGCCATTGCAGTCCAGTCGGAATCATAGCGTAATCGAACAGTTTTAAACGATTATCGGAAATGTTCAGCCATACTAAATTTGGTAACTTGGCAAAAAGTCCATCAATATCGGTCAAGTAATTACCGTCCAATCGTATTGCTTGTAAATTTATATTTCCGTCAAAGGCACCAGGTTCAATTTTATAAATCTTATTTCTTGATAAATTTAAAATTTTTAAAGATTTCATCTTATCAAAAACGCCTTTGCTGATATTTCCAATATTATTTTCTGTTAATCTCAAACCGTACATCTGTTGCATTGCCATAAAAGAAGCATTTTCAATGCTGACTAATAGATTTTCTCCCAAGTCAAGAGATTTTAACTGTGGTATTTCTCTCAAGGCTATAGGCACCTCATCTAATCTATTTCCATTTAAATGTAGATCTTGTAATGAAGTGCAGTTACGTAAAGCATGCGGATGTATTTTTGAGATAAGATTACTGTCAATGGATAAAACAGATAAACCTGGGAGTCCTATGAATGCAAAGCTTTCAATATGTGTAAGTCTATTATTAGATAATATCAAAGTGTGTAAATTTCCAAGAGTACTAAAAACATTTTCTGGTATGTGTTCAATATAATTATCTTGCATTTTTAATATTTGCAAACTATTTAAATCTCTAAATAATGCTATCTCAAGCTTAGAAACTCTATTGTGAGAGAAATCTAAAAACATGAGTCGTTTTAGTCCATAAAATGTTGACGTATTGATCCAATCAGATGTCAATTCATTGTAAGATAAGTCCAATACAAGTAATTGCACTAAATCACTAAATAAACCCGGAGCTAAAACAGTAATAGTATTGTTGTTGAAATATATTTCCTTTAACTCTTTAGTGTCACTAAATAGCTCAGGTGGTAAGCTTGTTAGTTGATTATCAGAGAATCTAACGGTTGTCAATGATATGAGACCCTCTAAGGCTCTATCGGCTACTGAATTCAATCCATTTCCTTGTAAATACAACTTTTGTAACCGTCTTAAGCCTGAGAGGAGGCTTGGTGGTATAGTGTCGATAAGATTTTTAGACAAGTCCAAAATTAATAAATTATCGCCACATTTTTCTGTCGGATGTCGATGAGCTGATGAAAATTGAAAATGGGTAACATCTCTCATTCTATTGCCTGTCATATTTAGATATCCCAAATTTCTTAAGGAACATAGAGCTCCTTCAGGAAAAGATAACATATTATTTTCACTAAGATCAAGGCGTTCAAGATTTTGCACATCCCTTGAAAACGCAGTAGGTGTAACTTCTAATGACATTGTAGACCAATCGGTGTTGTGAGTTCTTATAGTCAAGTTCCGGAGTTCTCGGAGACCTGTAAAAGCACCGTCTGACAGATTTCCAATTTTGCAATATTCAATTGTAAGTTCTCTCAATTCTACAAGTTGACGAAAACTTGCCGGTGCAAGAGAGCTTTGGAAGAAAAGAGCATCGCTACATTCGAGTCGAAGTCGCACAGTAAGATGTGGTTGAATAGCACTAAAATTTGTATTTTCTAATTCACTATTTATAGTCCTTAATCGACACTGTAAGGTTACTCCAGATTCTTCGTCGTCAGTATTCCAACGGCATTCATCGGGAGCTTGATATCGCGTTCCCGTCGTTGCCGACAAAGACGCGCTCCACACTGGTAGAACAGTGCTAAGCGCTAATAAAGCGCTCGTAAGCCACATAGAACACATCATTTTCCTTTCACTTAACTTCACTATAACTTTTGCATAGTTTTATTTATTATTGAACACTATATTTGCACGTAATAGCATTATCGCCTTAGTAAATCTTTAAGAGCGTACGCGTTTAGTCGGCCACTCAACTTTTATTCCGTGTAAACATTAATTGAACAAGATCGTGTATGCAACTCGACGCGAGGATCGTAACGCGTTCGCTCGCGCCGGAGTCTGCGGTGGAACTAACTCAGAGTCAAACCTGCGCTGCGCTCGCGCACAAGGCCGTGCCGGTTCACGCGTTCCAACAGGTAAATCGACGCCCGGGGCTAAAACGTTCTAACCGCCTCCTGTAGAGCTTTACCTTTAGCTCTACTACTTTACGAAGCTTCGTAACAGAAAAGTACATTGGACGCACACATCTACGCAAATACACGCTACACTAGTAAATGGAACCGCTTTTTATGACGCTCAATACGTTTGATGCTTAGGTGTGAGCGGGACAGGGATGGTTGCGGGGTAAGCTCTCAATGCTGGGTGGGGGCTTGAGACAGCTGCCCAGGTAGTGCGCTAGACCATTGCCGAAGTCGCCGCTTGTATTCTTAAGAGCAGCGCGCCTATATAATATTGCGAATCTTTCAACATTAGATGCGGTTATGTCTTAATTAAATAAAGAATATATTAATTTAATATATTTATTTAAATGTTCTACTAAGTATGAGCGTAATTCTATTTGTTAATAAGAATAAATCACTAATACGCAAGTATCAGTTTAGATATAAGTGCATATAGACTTGGAGTTATACATAAATCATATTTTATATCCAATCAAATAAACCATCAAACATTTTGTTATTTGTGTAAAAAAATAATTGCACTTTCTGAGAATCTGCATCGCCCTTTAGTTAACTTAAACGGTTTTAATATAATTTCTCATCGCTCTACTTGTAACCCGTAATCAAATTAAACATCTAAACAGTATGCTTTGGGAAGGCACCAATTTGCTGAAAACATTTTATTAAACTAATTGCCACTCGGATTTATATCAAACATTTCACATGGTTGATTCATATGAGAAATAATTTCAAAGTCAACTTTATAAACATGTACAAAGTATTTACTTGTTTAATTATTATAATTTATATATTGGTACATTTATATTATAATCATTATTATGTTTTTATATAGATATAAAAATATCTAACTAATCTGTTGTACCTAAGTTTTTTTGTATAATAAAGCTAATAACTGCAATATGAATGAATTAATAATAAATAGACTTGAACCTACATGATTAATGTTATTTTAGGGCTTGCAAAATATTTTAAATTATCGTTCTTGTTAAGCACACATAGCAGACGGTGTAACTGGAATTGAGGTGTACAGCTTGAGTCCATATATCACGGGGAGCCGTGAATCGTTTTTTCGACCAAGTTGTGACACCACAAAAGACCAGCGGGTGATCTTTTGACTTTTTGTCGTAAGTGGATAGGCGTTGCTTGTATTTTATAAAAGAATAGATTGCCGGTAAATCGTGGGTTATTGTAGGCTGTTTAACGTTTGTTAGATGGCTGTTATAGAGTGTCTGTATTCAATTTACGATGCTCCAAGTCGTCACGCAACTGTCCGTATGGTATGACGGTGCGTGGGCCCGTGTGATATGGGTCACTTGCCTTCTTGATTCATACACGAATTCTCAGCGGTTCAACAATGACTTATTGTTTCCCGTACGATGCGGAAAATTATGCTCACACCTACTTACCTATAGATTACTTTTACTATTTTGTTTTGGTTTTGCGTGATTTGTAACTCATTAGTTTTATATGAATATCAAATTAGTATTGAAGTTTAAAAAATATATAAGAGTAAATAAAATACTAAGCATATTTTATTGAACGAAATTGAAGGTGAAGTTTTGACAGATATTTGACAATCGGTCGAATTAATTAACATTCTTTTTACTCCTATTAAAGTCAGAAAAATATTATTAAATAATTGATTTGTAAAATGAGTCAGTGTGACAATTAGTGTCTAATATTTCATATAAAACTACATCACATAGATAAAATATGCAACAACTGATAGATAATGAGTCATTTCTTATTTTGTACTATCTCGTGAGTTCATCAAGCGTAAAACGATTCCGTAGTTGATTTTCATTATGTTATTAATTTTTGTAATTTTGGTTCCTAATCTCCGGCGACAGGGCCGATACGCGGGTGACACTTATCTCAATGTCGGCTGACATGTATAATCCATTAACTCGTCATTTCCACACGGCTGATCATTCTTCAACTGCACGTCAAACCCGCCCCCGAACGGAGCCTTGCATTGTTTTGCTACTGCTTCATCATGCCTATATTGAGGGGATCCTGGATAAACTAAAACTACTATTTTGACCCTTAAACAAAGGCGCCATAGCCGGATAGTACTTGATTCACGTTCGAACCTTTATCCGAGGCGAGTAATGAACTAGTTTGTTATCTAATCGGATACACGGCCGACCTATTAATAAATTCCCACGTAAATTTCTAATTAACATCCTGCCAAAGAAACTATGTATATGAAATGACTAACGTAAAAAAATACCATCGAGTAATATTAAGATTTTATAAATTATTAAATAAATTATTTTTTTGTTGCAGGTAATGAACATTTCGAGTATCGCAATGATGATAAGAATTATATGTTTTCTTACACAAAATTGATAGAGGTCATCTTAGAGTGTTAACCTGCTAAATCCATTTTTAATTTGTACATTAAGTATATTTTTATATCATTCGGAAGTGTATATATAACAAATACAAAGTTATTCTTTATTTTATTTTACATAGTAGAGAATTTAAATAAACTTTCTAAATTGCAAAAATCTTTTGATAATACATATAGTTTTTTTAAGAACGTTTTTTATCTCTCCTGATAATTTTCTCAATAGGCTGTTAGCAGGCTTACACTCTAAGTCGACTATAATTTCAACAAATAAGGTAAGGTGCTGTTTTATTTAGAATAAAAACAATCTTCAAAACTGTTTTCTTTATATAAAAAGTGGTTGAGCATAAAGCGTTAAGTCGAAATGATTTTCCAAGCGACTAGAGAACCCATAGTAGTGCATCAGATCGCAACACGGGCAATTTGGCGCGCGAGAGTCAACTCGAGCTTATTCGAGTGCCCCGACACCTGGCAACCTACAGGGTGTCGGTGGAGTAAGGGATGAATAGAGTAGGCAAATAATATTTATTGCATTTGGAAATATGTATATACCTAATTAAGTTTAATAAGTTTATGACATTCACAAAATTCAGGCTTACAATTTAAAATGAAAAACAGTAGAAGGAAAGCTTAATGTTTATCCAATTATATTATAGCTAAAAATAATTAATCTGATTTTCAATTTTAAAACAATATAGAATATAAGTTATTTCAGACGATTATTTATTTTATTGTTTTTTTTCCCGTAAATTCTTAGTACAGGTAAATGGAGTAATTATAAACATTATATCTCCATGCCTTGCTATTCCATGATATTCTTAGCCAGGGTTGCAACGTGCCAGCCAATAGGACCGGTTGGATTACGCACCGTCGCGGCACAATTAGAAACTGTCGCGGTGCCCGGCTCACTTTGTTATTCGCCAACAATCGGCCGCATCTGCTCGGTGTACCTCACGATGTATGGCATCTGCTAATTGAACACTATTCAATGTCAAAAGTTATGGATCTTGCTGATTATTTCTTAGTATTTATATTTGTATTTTTTCCACAATTTTCTGTAAGATTAGTTTTAACATTTTAGTTTTAATATTTTACACCACTACATTGTTGGTAGCTTTGGTTCAAATATTGAAGTATGAAGCTTATGTAAACCACAAGTCAATAAACATTACAATTGTATCCATTTTTGTGTATAGTTATATACAAAAATTAAGAAATAATAACTGTAGCCTGTCAATATTATACAACGTAACTGACTCTGGCAATTTTCTTTGACGAGTCGTCGGTACTATTCGCATTGTCTACGTTGAATGGCGATCGTAGGCGCTGACTAATGACGTATGATTGATTGAACGACTCGTTCACTAAAGACATCTAATAGTAATCGGCATACGATTGGATTTTTTGTTTCACCTCTTTATTATATTATGAACAATGTTTTCATTGTGGAAGTGACTTATGATCGTGTACGTGCTTCGGTGTAATTGTATATGCCTAATATATTTACATTTTTTTTTCTATATAAGTTATTAAGTTATTTTTATAAAGTTTTTTTATGAACTAAATATTGATAATGATACTTCAAATTTTACTTGCCACTTAACGTCTCAGTTTTGTCGAAATCTTTCTAAAACGGTAATTATATACAGGAAATGGTTTGATAATTAACTTACCTAGTCTCAATAAAGCATACTCTAAATACACATAGACTAAACGTATATTCACGTGCATATTTCATGATCATATTTTTGTATATTCAGAACAGGAATTTCTGCGGTGATAAACACGACGCCACAATAAAATAGGAATTCCTTGCACAATTTTGTATAATTTGTTATCCACTGTTATCGGGCATTCCGATTGTGCGTCACGTACCAACTTATACAGCATTCGCGGTACAATTATAAACGGAAGAACGTTATTGTGTAGAATTTCGTACAAAGATTCGAGGCATCCCCCGTCGGGTGGTACGTGATACCGCCAAGAAAAATGTTACAGGCATCTTAGAAATTTCAATTGCAGCCTTTGTTATGTTCGCACTCGATACTCTTCTAATTTGTTCTGTCAATGAGTGTCCTGATATATTGCTATACGAACTGCTATTGTTGTTGATTAAATTCTTCCAATATCTTATCTTGTGCTCGGCTCAAATTGGTAATGACATTGCAATGCATTTGTGGAACTTTTGACAAGAACATTATTGCGTTGATTTGTATTGTTATATTGTGTTTTTTTAGCTTCCCAGACCAAAGAAATGAAAATATTAAATAATTCATATCCGTGAGGGTGAATCGAACCCACAGCCTGTCGCTTTACAGTCACACGCTATCTGCACCACTAGTCTGGTATTTTAAACTAGAGCAGTGGTTCCCAACCAGCGGTCCGCGGACCATCAATGGTCTAAAGGCCTAAATATGGTCCGCGAACGATATATTGCGAACCCGCAACCGTCGCGTGTACAGTCACACGATTTTGACACTGAATTACACAAGTTTCTTGTAATATAACACAAAATTTACCACAGCTAATTTTTATTATACCTACATAGTGGTCATTGCTACCAAGAATGATAAAAAAGTGGTCCTTTACCAAGAAAAAATTGGGAACCCCTGAACTAGAGCTCTTTGTTTAATTTATAACAAACACCTTTGTAAACGGAGGAACTAAAAGTAATCAATAATATTTGTTTGCATAGTAATATTTGCTTTAGAAACAAATTTGCTAAGACGCATCGTGGTCAACAGGCGCGCTTATCGAACAACCGTATAAATATCTGTACAAAAGACGCACACCGTTAAAGATTAATTTAATACTTTTATGCCCGAATACAAACTGTGCTTTAATAAAATATGGCAACGTATTCTTCTCTTATAAAATTTTCAGTGTTGGTATTTTATGGCGGCCTGGGCCCGATAATTTAAGTTACTCTGCGAAATAATTTACTTTACTGCAGTGTCAAATACTTTATTTTATATTTTTTTTAGCTTTAGGCTGCATCTCGTAAATAGCAGAATAGGCAGTGGAAACCAGTGTTAAGACACCCTGATCCAATTAGGGCACTTTCGTTTCCCATTTTCTGACAAATTCCAGAGGACTTGCATGTTTGATTTCCTCATGTGAAAATTGAACCCACAACCTGTCGCACGCGTGTGCCTCT
>DWAN01002185.1:0-15709 GCA_018230445.1 Heliconius hewitsoni
CACTCAACACGCAATGCCTCCAGAACTCGGCGGAAAGTGGGGAACGGAGTGTATTAATACTAGAACTACCCTGCAGTGTGCGGGATGCAGCGTGAAGCTGAGTTACCATTAAGAAAAAACGCCAATTTAAAAGGATTTCGCCTACGTAGAAAAATCCTAGCAGTTATAATTTTTTTATTTCTATTTATTAATTTTAAAATTATGTTCTTTTATAACACTAAGGTCTGTCTGTCTGACATAAGATGTCTCTATTCGACTTTGTGTAACGAAAGTGAAAGTTAATTATAAAACATATATTATAACGAGGTCAATAAATTTGATAAAATATAAAATATTAACATACTTATCAATTAATAAAAAATACATTTTAAAATTTAAATAAATAAAGGAAATAATTCCATAAAGTGAATGTGGTAAAAAAATAAGTGACTGTAAACTATATTTAGCTTTGTATACAGTAATTTAACTTGAAATATTTCAATTTTAAATAAATAACTAAAGTTTTTATAACTTAATAATATTGAAGCCATTTACTTGCAATTGCATTGCCTTTCTCATAGAATGCAAGGTTTTAAGGTACAATGTCGTTTGCTACGGGGCCTTTTTTTGTCATAAGGAAATCCATATACGGCTATACTGCCCGAATTTAGTCGGATAGAGAATGTGACAAGCCAGGACATACTCTATCCGACTCTCCATTCTCTCCGCCCTAAATTTAACTTTAGGATTTTTAGATTTGATTTTAGGATTTTTATTACTTTCCATCATTTTCCTCTTTAGTTAACCTAATTTCAAATCGGATGGATGGCCACGACCCGTCCACCGTAGTGTGTATTATTTCACTGGACCATTTAAATATGATTTGGTTAATCAAGAAGCCAGAAGAGTACAGTAACGCGTCGGTTGTGGGTTCGATTTCCATACGACACGATTCTTCAGTATGCAACAAGGCAAAAAAAAGCCTTGTCTCAATTTTTTTTAATTCCAGTGATTTCACTACATGAAATGTCTTTTATGGACACATCTCAATCAGGTTAGACATTATGTTTGCCCATTCACTAAATAGGATATGGTCTCAACACAACACCATATGTATTAAACGCTCGACCTCATTAACATTAATCCATATTTATAACGGACAGATAGATCTCTCCTAGGTTCCCTCTGCCTACCCTGCTGTGTGCGGGATATAGCGTGAAGCTAATTTAATTTTTTTTTATCTCTCCTAATCTGGTTGTGGTACACTCCGCCATCGCTGTTATATATATTTTATTTATATTATAATTTAAATACAATATAAAAAGACTTATTTGTAGCAAATATAATTAAATAATTATTAATAATATTTTTCATTCAATATATAGTTTGTCAATTCAATATATGTAGTCTCTATTAGTTGTTTAAATAAACGAAAAGACTGTCTGGTAGAAAGTCTTTTAGTTCATATAAAATTGTCTAACTAATTTTCGATAACAAATATTAGTTATATGTATAATATTTCTATTTGATTTTTTTTTATTAAAATTGATTAAAAAAAAACAATCAAAATCAGGTTACGCTGTATCCCACACATAGCAGGGTAGGCAGAGAGAACTTAGTGTTGAGACACTCCGTTCCCCATTTTCCATCGAATTCTGGAAGCTTTGCGTGTTCAGTGGCGGAACTCAATACCATGCTATGTCTCGACACCAGAATGAAGAAATTAATATATAACATTTAAAAAATATTTCCTCTCCTCGAGTGGGGATCGAACTCAGAACCAGTCGCGTTTACAGTTAGTCACACTTGTACCCACGAATTTCTACAGTTACACAACACACCTATCTCTATATATATACACCTAGAAATAGCAAAACAAAAACAGAGACTTAGCAAAACTATTACAGTCACCACGCGGCAATCAAACATCATTATTTGCGGTTACGGCGGTCGTGATTAGCTTGCCTTTGATTACTTCACTTTCTTCGTGCACGCTTTAATTTGCCATAATATTCGGTTTATATATGTATATTGCATTATAAATAACTAATTTTACATAGATTTAACATTGGGATAAAATTTAAAGTCTAAGTCCAATTATCTAATTAAATATTTTTATGGTCGTTCTTATGTAATTTAATGAATTGGTGCCGCCTTTTGTAGTAGTAGCGTGTTCAAGACTTGTAATCATGTGTGAGTGTTGTTATCGTTCCTTAATCAATTAAAAGCTTGATTTTATAAAAGAAAAACTTTTAATTCACTACATTTGTTATTAAACTTATTTAAATAATAATAAATTATGTATTGAGGCTGACGTAACGCAGTGGCACAAGCGTGTGACTGTAATCGCGATGGTTGTGGGTCGATCCCCACACGGATGAATGAATTATTATTTATTAATTTATTTCTTCGCTCTGTTAACAAGGTAAAGCGCGGCGTTGTGTTCCGCCGCTTAATACACAGTGCCTCAAAAAATCGGTGGAAAATAGAGAACAAAGTGTTAGCTTCAATCTGCCTATCCTGCTATGCGGGATACAGCGTGAAGCTGTAAATATGTCTCATGTATTTAAAAAAAAATAGTGATCCAGCCCACTTTATCTTTTAATAAAATAGCGCAATTCAGTATTTGAACCCGTATTTATTACATTAGATAGATACAATCCAACAGCGCCACGCTAGAGTGAATTGATAATAGTAGCACTAGCACTTAGATAATATAGATTATGTAAAAATTTTGAACAAAGTCGTTTAGAAATATACTTATTAATGATTGTCAAAGCCGTTACATAAGGTTTTTTAAAAAATATATACATTCGTAAATTACATTTACGGATGGAATTCATAAATATAATTATTTTTTAAATGTCACCAAATCTGTCTCTTTTGGTGTTATGTAAAAAGCTATTTTCTGCTATGGAAATATTAAAATGTCTTCGACAGGATGTAGTCCAACGTTCACGAATACTTATTAAGTTATTATATATGTATAATATTTCTATGCCGTATTAAGGGGAAGCTTTATGGGTACAAATATTTTTTATGCTATTTAAATATTATATGAATAATACAAGCAAGTTTAAATAACGCAGATGATGCAGTCATTGCATGATCAGAATGCGAGTTACAGGCATTAATCATCACTCCGAAAGAAGGGTGTGACAATAATGGTCTAAGCCTGAATGCGAGTAATTTAAAAGATTTGAAGAAAAGACGGAATGAAAGATCAGTGTAAATGGTAAGAATTAGAACAAGTGATTATGACGGAAAAATGGGCGGTAAGGGAGGTAGGGGGAGAAACTTGGTTGGCCCCCAATTTTCAATTGTTGGGCATGTATAAAGAGGTCGATGACAGTGGACGAGGCGAAAGAGGTATGCAGAGCGTTTGGCGCTCCATTCTCTCTGACTATCCCGCTAGGGATACAGCGTGAAGCTAGTTTAGTTAATTTTTAATATATTCTTTTTAAATATTATTCTAACTTTGATAGTATTTTTGACTAGCTATGCAGTTTTTCTAAGAACATAATAATGTGTATATGTATTTTATATTGATTTACCGTCGAGGTTGATTAACCGTTAAATTTAGGACAATACCTAACTATAATACCTACATAAATAGTAGGTAAAAAGTAGGTACCTTAAGTGCTACATTGGCACTACTGTACTCGTATCTATATATAGTAATGAGTGTTATTAGTATGTGTGCTCTAAGCATTTAATAGAAAATTGACTTTAAATTATTATTTATCGAATGTTATATATTCAATTAAAATTTCGTACGTAATTGTACATTACGTTATATGATACGATAAGAAGATATTAGTATAAAATATTTTATTACATTTTTTTTACATTCACGGCGAAAATATATGAGATTATTTACTTTTATACATTTATTTTCAAAAATCGAAATTAGGCTTAAGGCAATTTGATAATAAGATAATTTTATAAGAAAGCCTTAACTTATGCAGATCTCAGATGAATAATGAAATATACTATAAGAAAATAGATACTAAAAAATATACTATAAGAAAATCTACAAAATAAAGTGAATCATATAAAGTTTATGTTTATACGTGACATCACCTTATAATATTTTTAAAAATAAAAACAAATCAATGAATCGGCTTCACACTGTATCCCGCATATGGCAGGGTAGGCAGAGGGAACCTGGTGTTAAGACACTCTGTTCCCCACTTTCCGCCGAGTTCTGGAGGCATTGTGAGTTGAATGGCGGAATCCAACGCCGCAATATCTTATTTTAATATAATTCCCATAATACTATAATATTGTTAAAAAAGAAAAGCAAATGAAAAACTACTCACCGAGACGCTTTGCTGAAATTTGTCGTGTAGAGTAATTGAATGGCACATAAATAGTTTCATCGATAGTGGCGGCCAATTCCACGGGTAATTTGTCAGCTGAATGCACCTCATTCAAACACAACACACCGTCACTAACACATTCGTCACTAATTACTGTTGTAAACTCACGGCTCACCAGCGCAGCATCACTGTCCTCGTTCTTAACCAGAACTTTTTGCTCCTGGTTTTTATATACCAGTTCGGCTTCACCTTCTAAATTCTCTTGACAATTTGTATCGGCTATCACCTTTATTTTGTACACGCCAACAGTTTTTTTGGCATCTAAAATGAAATCGGCACGTTCACCTCTACCTAAAGTTATTGAACTGATCGTTTCTGTTTGAACTGTATGCCCGTCCAATGCGACTAATTTAAGTGGATGTTGATCAACAAAGAAATTTACAGCACAGCTTTTGAAACCACCGCCGTATGCCAATCTAAATCTGTATCTTTTGCCATGTTCCACGAAGAATTTAGACAAAGGAGTATCTAACGATTCTTGTGTGTTTCCTTTGCCATTAATTAAAAGCGATTCTGCGTTAGGTATTTTTGATGTCACTCCAGCCAGTGGACCCATAGAGTGGCCCCATTCCGCAATAAATATTGTATGTTCCGTATCATCCACGTCGTATAAACTTCGTAGTGGGTCAAGCCTAGGTGATTGACGAACTATAAAGGCTCCAGCAAGCCCGTCCGCGGCATCTGCAGCAGAATGAGCATGGTACATATGAGTTCCTACGGCGGACGCGCGGAATTTGTACTGGAAAGTTGTGTATGCAGGTTGAGGACACTGTGTTAGCATTGGAGCTCCGTCCATAAAAGGAGTCTCTTTTTGCGGTTGACCGCGCCAGTGTATTGAAAGGGCATGCGCAGGCGCACGGTGGACGACGTCAACAACAAGAATATCATTTTGGCAGACATGGAAGGCCGGTGCCGGTAATTGCCTATTTGCCGATAAAACTCCTCGTTCACGACCATCTGCTGTTATACACATCGGCGGGCAATCACTGCCATCTTCTGCACAGTTATTGCAAGATCTACGAAAAAATTTAAAAATGCAATAAAATGTTTTGAAATATCTTTTGCCTTTAAAAATTAGGCGTAAAGTGGGGAACGGAGTGTCTTAACATTAGATTCCCTCTGCCTCCCCTCGGGATACAGTGTGAAGCTGATAAAAAATATATATATTTTAAACTTCATTGACCATAGGTTCTTTTTAATAACGCTAACACTAACGTTTGAATCTTGAACTATTAAACGGTCGAAGCTTCCGCTTTTTAGTCATTAACTTAACGACGACAACGATTATCACTTTAATAACATTGCATTTTATTTGGCTGTAATCTTGTAGGGCAAATAAAAAAATACTTACTTGCTATAGGTTTTATACACCTCGATGACCAACTTTACTCGGCAAATCATGGGCCAATCTAATTCATGACATTGACGATCACAATTTTCGAAGTATTCCTCTGTAACAACAAAAAAGTTGCATTTAAGTTATTTTATAATTCTTTATAAAATATATGATTGGTATTTTTACTTTTGCCTAATTAAACTGAAAATTTAATCGTAATTTATAAGCATTTTCTTATCACAACCAAGAAATCAATCGAGGAGATAAAATTCAGCCAGATCAGTCAACGTCGAAATAATTATTTATGTGTACAAGTACCTACTTAACATTAATCATCACTTACTCTTCTATCACAATAAGAATATAATAATGGATTTAAAATAACGTTAATTAAATAATAAGTGTTCATTTAATTGTAGAAAGTACAAGTAAGTACATTAAAATTTACGGCCAAACTATAAAACCGCTAACACAATTATTTTCCATTTGCCGCAAACCAAGTGGTTGGCTTGTTCAATAATAATAAATAGAAGTCAACTGTCGTAAAACTTAATCATAAAGAATAACGGCTACCCATATTAAGTGAAACATTATAAACATCTCTATGTTTATAATGTAATGGATAAATAGAAGCTTAATTTTAACGCTATGGACTTAACGTAACAAAAAGTTTTATTATCATCTTTTATACCGTAAATAAATATAAAACGTTACTTTTTATAAATAAGAAAATGAATATGAAAGAATTTTGCTAAGGTTTAATTGGTGTTATAATTATGGAGAGCTATATGTTGCACATGAATATTTACATATAAATTAACTAACTTTTATTTTTGAATATCACACTGTGCATAGTTTTCTGACCCACATTTATGAAGCTATTTGGAAATAATATCAAACGAATAGATGTTTAGAGTATATAATTAAGTAAATTTATTTAATAAATTCTATGTTTTTTAAGTGAATTTATTTTATAAATTCTATGTTTTATATATGTCTAACTGTAACTTCTAATACTTGTACTCTTACTTTTAAAATGTGACAAATTTTAAGCGCCAAAGAGTGGGAACGTTCAAAAAAGATAATAATTGGTAGGCATGTAATAAAAACATAAAAGTAAGTCAAATAATACAATTGCGAAAATATTTAAGGGCAATTGATATAGGTACATAGAGTTATAATTGTTAAATTTGTAATATGAAAAGATAAATTTAAATTGATAAATCTTCATAAGAGAAATTCATATTAAATTATAAACCTATAAAGAGCAATATGAAAAGGACGAATATAATAACTTCGCTTTTTAAATAAACAAGTTTAATAAATATAAACATGCGTAAAGCCGTACCTGGCATCGGGGTATAGTAAACAACAACAATCACACTGGCCATTATTACAAACAACACAAGTATCCTCTGCAAGGACATGAGCATGTAATTTGGCTTCCTTATCACATCACTAGTGGTATCCATCTTCTTTACTTCCATTTTTGAATTTATTTTTTTAAATTCTGTCTATAGTTAATAGCGATAAGGTCACTTATGACATTTTGTTTTTAAACATCGATGTTTATTAATTTAATCGAATTTAATGCACGGCCACCCGAGTCTACCATCAAGTGGCGACTGGAAGAATGGAAACAATTTACGCGTGTTGTAACCAATGCAGCTTCAGGCATGGCCGAGACTCGAGACGGCTCCAATTCGGAAGTAAGTATATTGTACAATCTAAGATTGAAACTCTCACTGCAGTGTTATGCAATTTATATTATATAATCGATATAAATGTTAACGTCGAAGTCGAACAATGCAAGACATTTTATTTTTGAAGACCTACTTTAACATAACTTTAATAAACAAAACATGGTTTATACCTTTAATTACAAAATACAATTACCCTAGCAAACAAAGATCTTGTTATATAAAGTGTATTATGTGAACATATAAATATATAACGTCACGTTACTGTATTGTTACGAATTAATCGGACTAATTGGTTTCCCTTACCGTGATATAACGAACTTAGTAGTATAGCAAAATATGAACTCTACACAAACCAAATTGTTAAATAAATCATTATTTATATATCTGTAATGATTAATCTGATATTACAATGGAGGAAACTTAAACATCCAAAAACATACTTAATTTAACTTAACGTTTGTTAACATTCATGCAATAATAATATCAACAAAAGTACGTTTATAGGTGAATATTTAAAAATAAGAGTTTAATAAGCTTAACTTAGCTGTTTAGTCTAATCTATTAAAGTAAACACTGTGACAATTTAGCGCAGTAGCACCACAATTCTACACAATAGAAGGCAAATGAATGCTTCAATCATAATAAGATTTTCACTTTAACGGTATAAATATATTTTTAAATTTGAATGAAAACGTTTAAAGCAAAAGGTTCCGTGAAGACTTGTGATTTACGATTTCATAATAAAAATGTGGCTTCACCGCCTTTAGTTTCATCACGCGACGCCGTCCTTGGCCCAGTCCACATACATGCTTATGTAATATTATACCACTGTATTATTATTTACTAAACCTTATTATTACATACAATCTAAATTTAACGACAGTTCTTATTTCCTTATTTCTTCGTAAGTATTATACAAGCTATATTTATAGTTCGCTCGTTAGCTAACTCAAAAAACTTACTTAATATGAGTCCTGTATTTATTAATTAAAAATAAATATTAATAATACTACTCAGAAATCGGAAGCTTCCACCGATTGTCCAAACATTCGTCTTAGTACAGAAGCGACGGTTTAGAAAAGTTGTTCTTTTAAAACGTCTCAAAAATTTTACGGTAATGATACGGTATATTAAAGTAGGTAGATACTTTCCATTTTATTTCTTGAAAACTTTTTAATATGATATGATATTTCCAAAAGGTTTTTATGAAATAAAAATTCAATAAAATGAAATTTTACGTTAAATAAAAAATACAGCTAACATTCTGTTTATTTACACAAGGATAATGAAGTGAAATATGCTGTAGAAAGCGAGAACAAAGTATTACAATATTATAGATACGTTGGCATGTCGACTTTGTTTGACATACAACCGGTAATCAAGATTGCATGACAGATTAGTTTTTCAATTTGAATTTGAATCTCCGTCTCCATCGCCGTCTCCAAGGAGTAAAACAAAGTGATGAAAACAGGAGACCTGAGTGTAAATTGCCCGTTTACGCAAATTATGTAGAAACCCCTTTTTCTAGGGCCAGGCAATCCATGTCCACTCTTATAAAAATATTGTCCTGAGAAATAAAAAAGGCCGTAGCGTTGGACGCTCCATTCTCACTAGTAACGGGAACGAAAAAATATATATGTATTCGTGCATGAGTGTTATTTCTAGAAAACTAGAAATTATTTTTAAAGTGATTAATATGTTTGTATTTTTTAGCTTCACGTTGTATCTCGCACACAGCAGGGTACTCTAGAACCTAGAAACTATGATAATATGCTCAGACCGCTCTCCATTTTACACCGAATTCTGGAGGTATTGACGGTAATTATCGGCTTCGCATTTATTTTATTCAATTGGCTAATGAAATATAAAACAGTATCAAATTCTTTTATTTCAGGATAGTAGCACAGAAGAGATCCACTTAATTTTGCGAATCTTTTCTTTCGAAATCTTTAAATTGCTTTCACGTGATCTTTATATTTTGAAAGGACAAAAACTGTTCATAATATATAAGAGAAAACCAACATAAATTGATATAATTTATTTTCTTAAAATAAAAAAACGTAAATAATATAAAACTTAAAACGAAAATAGTATTACAAAGGTGGCCATTATAGTACGTGTTCCAAATATTTTTTTATAGCATATTACGTTATAGTTATTGTCATAAGTAGCTATATTTTTTTTTACGTATATTAGATAATTAGGAGAAGAGAAAAAAATCAGTTCAGTTGAGTTCTTCATTTGTAGCGTTTCAAGCAAGCCAGAAAAAAATAGTATTATAAGTTACAACACTAAAAGTTATGTCAGTTTGGATATGATGACTGTCAGCTGTCATAAGACAGCTGATAGCTTGTGCTGTTATTATGTTTTCGTAACTTGTTTTTTTCTATTATAATATTTTGAATTTAATAAACACTAATAAGAGTAATGAATTAAGAAAATATTACTTTCATATATTTAATTAATATACAACATGGAAATTACAAGGAAAAATTTTGATGATGAATTAGATAATATAACCAAAAACTTAAAACTTTCAAGTTTTCTTGGATTTGATGCAGAATTTACGGCAATTCTATCTGGAGAATCGTTTAAGCACAGGTAGCTATTTATCTAAAAATTTCCTCTAATACTTTACATTCATAAAATCGATAAATCGCAGGATTTTTTTTTAACAATTGCGATAAATTGCATTTACAGGTTGTTTGATACCAACAAAGACAGATATGACAAAATCAAGAATGAAGTTAACAAAATGATTATGACCCAAATTGGCTTAACAATGTTCCAATATGATCGAAATCTTGATAGTTATACAGCTGTGGGATATACATTTCATTTGTGTCCACAAGTTTTTGGAGATATTGACCAGTCATTTACCTTTCAAGCTTCCACACTTAATTTTCTTTGTAGACATAATTTTAACTTTAATAAGGTAATATAAAATTTTAATTTGAACTTTTTACATTAAGCTTAATAATGGTTTACACATATGTAAATTTCAACTAAATCTGTCCTATAAACTAAAATAATTAATATACTGCAACTTAAAGAGTGTGTTGTAAAATTGTAATTAATATAAAAAAATAATGATAAAAAAATCAGCCTCACGCTGTATCCCTCAAATAGCAAGGTAGGCAGAGGGAACTTAGTGTCAAGACTCCATTTCCTACTTTCTACCGAATTCTGGAGGCATTGTGCATTGTTGAGTGGTAGAATTCATCACTGTGTTTTGCCTCAACACCAGGTAAAAATTAATGATAATAAAAAAAACAACAATGACACTACATATTGTTGCATACAGTAGGTGTATATAACAACTATTTGTTGATACATAACTGAAAGCATCAATTACATATTTTTTGTAAAATCTGTTCTAGACATTTTATATCTTGATGATAATCTCTACTCTATATAATTTCAGTTCACATACGAAGGTCTACCATATCTTAGCAAAACAGAAGAAAATATAATAAAGCAACAGATGAAGGATAAAACTTTATTTGATAACCTATTAAATTCTATGGAATTAGCCGATGAAAGAAAACTCCAAGAATACTGCTCTGAAGTTTCCAAGTTAGTATATTCTTAGATTTTGAATTTTAAATATTTTTACTATGCTGACTCTACCAGAGTGAGAAACAGAAAACACAGTGTTGAGTTCAAATTCGTCTCAAATAAGGCAGAAAGTGGAGAACAGAGTTTCTTAGAAAAGTAGCTTAATTTGCATTGTTACTTATAAAAAAAATTTCAACTTATAGATGGCTGACCATTGGGGAAGAAGATACTATGTATTTAGATATAGAAAATCCTGTGATGCGCTACATAGTACACAATGAATTAAGACATAGATTTCCAGAGGTGCTTACTACAGATAGCTTAGGTAATAGCAATAAGGTAATTTATAATTGGCCCAAAAAGCTCACATATATTACATTAGTAGTAATAAATAGCCGAAAATGAAAATTAAGGTTATTGTGCTGCAAGGATACACGCATGCGATTGTAAACGCAATGGTTGTGGGTTCAATTCCCACTCATGGGAAATGACACATAATTTGCAGTAATTTTTAAACATTGTGATGATAGTCGCATACTACTATATTCATTATTAATTCCACTGAATTGGAATCAAACTTAAGCATCGCATTTACAGATACATATGTGCTGTTCCATTGCCCCAAACAACCTCTTTAGAATTATAAAGCAATAAATATTGATATCAATCTATCCATCCACTAATATTGACAGTAAAGTAATAAATTACATAGTCCTTTCTGTTTAGTTGCATGAAATTGAGAGGTGATAAGCCATTTAAAAATAAATATATTAGAAGGAGTTAATAAACTGAATTTTTCTTTTATTTCCAGGTTCTAATATACAAAGATAAATATGTGGAAGGTGCAAATGCAGCACCAATGGTGATACTAGAAGACAATTTATTGAATCACATATTAGGGTTTTCACAAATTATAGAATTACTCACCTCATACAATAAACCTATTGTGGGACATAACATGTTCTTAGACGTTATACTTCTACATAGTCAATTTATAGGGCCGCTACCAAAGAATTATTATATGTTTAAAAAAAATATGAATACCTTATTTCCTGTGATTTTTGATACAAAATATATATCACATGAAATGAGACGGAAATTGACTTTTGATGAAGTTTGGAAATCGAATGCGCTTCAAGAGTAAGGGTATTTATTTTATATATTTTAGGCTAGGCTAAAGGCTGTCTGAGTGGTTTCACGCTCTATCCCGAATATAGAAGAGTAGGTAGAAAAGCGGCGGGAAGCAACGCTGAGCTTGGCCTACATAAGCATTTCATTCCCCCCGAGTGGAAATCGAACCCACAACCTGTTGCATTTACAGTCGCACGCTCGTGCCGCTGCGCCACGACGGCCTCTCTACTCTAATCATCTACTTTATTAATTTTTAAAGTTATTGATTGAAGTTAAAGTACAAAAATCCAATCCATGAATTTTTATATAATAATAATGAAAAACCATCATTATTATCTAATAATGTTTTTCCTTGTTTTTATTACATTTTTCTTCTTAGATTCTTATTTTCATTCTTTCGCTCTGGTGTCGAGACAAAGCGCAGCGTTGAGCTCCGCCACTCACCACGCAACGTCAGAATTCGGCCGAAAGTGGGGAGCGAACTGTCTTACACCAGGTTCATTCTGCGTACTCTGCTTCACTCAGGATACAACGTGAAGCTGAGAAAACATTTTTTTTTTGTTTATTAATATAAAGATGCATTTGAATTATAAATATATATTTTTATGCGACATATTTTAGAGTTAAAATTGTGTAAATAGTTTGTTTAAGATCTTTTGATGCTGATCAAGCGTGGGCTTTAATACAAATCTGTAGCTACCATCTGCCTGTTAATTTTTTTTTGTATATTTTTTTCTTTTAGCTTATATGAATTCTTCTCTGAACGTAAATGCAAGAAATTAGAAGAGGGTGTAAATTTTATCAAATTGAGTATTCCATTTGATGTGAAGCAGTCTTATCATGAAGCTGGTTGGGATTCTTATTGTTCAGGTTTGTTTATAGTTAGTACTTATCTTTTAACGCTTTATCCTGCACAGCGGGAAAGGACCTATTGTTTCTTTCTCTATTGCAGAAAGTCGAATGGCAGAACTTAACGCCGCGCTGTGTTTTGCCAGCGATTGATAAAGTAATATGTACATGTACATATATGCGTGCAACTGTAAACGCGATTGTCGGTTCGATTACCACTCAGGGGAATAAAATATTTAATATTTTCATTTCCTTGTTCAACATCAAAGCGCGGCGTTGAATTCAGTCAATCAACACGCAACGCCTCGAGAATTCGACAGAAATGGAAACAAAATGTCTTAACAGTAGGTTCCCAGGTTCCCTACATTCTCTCATGGACTTATATTTCTCTCGCATTTCGATAATATTTAAAGGCCTTTACTATGATTACACCAGGTTATTGTTTCATCCGGCTGGGTCACTGGGCGGCGTGCGAGATCACCGGCAAGTTCAGGACGGTCGGTCCTTCACAAAAGCTGGCGGCATTGTCGAAGTATTGTAATAAAATTAACGTTATTAGGGGAGCCGTGCCTTATATGGTAAGTTATTGATGTTATTTGAATTTATATACTGAGATTATTAGGAAATCTATAAGATATAATTTTGGCACTCTATAAAAAAATTATAGTATTGTTTCGTCATCATATCTAAGAATCGACATAATAAAATGAATCAGTGCTTTTCTGTAAGTATCCAGAAACGAATCAGTACTTGTTGAATCGCTAACCATAACATTTAAGTCACACAATTATTATTTTTTTCTTTATTTTCGTACGTCTCATTCATACGTTATATTGTATAATTAAGTAACTAAAGAGAGGCTCTACATGTTTTATCAAAAGCACCACGGTCAATATATATATTGGAGAAGCGCTTATCACTAACGTTGTTCTTGGATTAGCTCACCGGGATGTATGAAAATGTTCTTGATTTCTAACATATTTTGTTGGTAATAACTATAATAGGGGCCCGACTGCATCTGCTTGAACTACATAATTATTAATTTACTTGTCTGTATTACTTTCGTTTTCTAATAATTATATAATTTTAAAAACAATATCTATACCTATATTAAAATGCACGATTTTAGGCCAATTTAATGAAATACAGATAGACCATAAATACATAGATACATATATAAATTTTGTAGAATAACATTTTTTTGAAATGATATAACTTCTTTCATCACAGCTTCGTTTAAGCATTGTTTGTAAAATCAACTTTAAGATATTCTTCTTCTAAACAACTTTTTATTAAATTGGTACTTGGTATAAAAATTTTAACATTCAATTTAAATATAAATTATTATGTAGACTAACATTACTATCCAATCCAGATTTTTATGTTTTCTACTGTAAAAAAAAATAAAAACAAAAAATTGTTAAAAAGCATAATTACTAAACTTCAGGATAAACGATATCTTAAGCTTGATTGATATTTTTATTTTTATTGACATTATGTTCTCGAATATGAAGTAAATAATGCTGGTCCAAAATGCCTAATCCTAGACAAGGCTAATATAAAAGATAAAATCTGTATTCTATAACAACGAATATTTACGACACATATATCGCCTCGAGTAAAATTAAATTTATATGCGCTGTTAGGACCTTGTTTATAAACCGCTACCGAGTCTGAGGTCGATCTTGAGATGCCGTTTTCATTCATAAATATTTAATTTATGAGAGCTGTTTATAAATACGGGCCTTAGAATCGCTCATCAAAACAAGAAATGATATATTGATACTTGCTAAGAAAACGTATAAAAAATTATGTATATTGATATTTAATAACAACGCATATGTATTCTTATGTATTATATCACACACTCATAATGAAAGTGACTTAAATCAAAAAACAATCGTGAAAAATGTCCATAAAAGGGCCTCTTATTATTACTTTATAAACAAAATCAAAAATTATAAACATTTTAAGCCCCTTTCATTTAAAAGTTAATATATAGCATACATATCCAGCCAATACCATTTAAAAGATAATAATAATAAAAAGTTATATTTGTGAGTCTAATATAAGTTTATTATTTACGTTAAAATATACTCAATTATACTCAGATCTAGATTATTTGGTCTAGAAACATGAACTATTTACCCTCGTTCCAGAACCTGGTAGAGAACGACCCGCTGAGCCACCGCCCCGACTTGCTACATATAAAATCATTGCGGGAACGCATCATAAACGTGGGAAAGGCGAGATTTGCTTTACTAATTTTATTTTGATTAATTAAGATTTATTGTTTATAATGGTTTATAATTATTTTCATATCTTTTTTGTTATTACATTTAATGGACTCATACATTTCATATAACAATTAAATAATATTTAATTACCTGATTTACTTAAATTACATTTACCAAATACTTACTAAATCGGTAAAATGTATATTTGCTAAATATTTAATTCTAATTAAAAGAAATTAAAGCGAATGCGAGCGAAGCCAATTGTGTGTTGAGTGACGTAACTCAACGCCGCGCTTTGCCCCGACATCAGAGCGAATAAAATAAAATTGAAATATTAAATATTTCATCTTTCATTTATCGAATGGAAATCGAACCCACAACCTATAACGTTTACAGTCACACGCTTGTGCCCCTGTTTTATGACTGGCCTCATAATATAATTTAAATTAATTTTTAATCTAGCATTAATAGTGCCGTGCTAGTGCCGTGTGATCCCGGCCTAGAATAGGATCATCCTGGTACTGGTGGTGTCGT
>DWAN01002186.1:0-15709 GCA_018230445.1 Heliconius hewitsoni
ATATATATATATATATATATATATATATATATATATAAAAATATATATATATATACACGCAGTATTCAGCACAGAGTACACAGTGGGAACCTGGGGATCAACGGTTACACTCCGTTCCTCACTTTCCATCAAATTCTGCTGGCATTGCTTAGTCAGTGGCGGAACCCAACGCCGCGCTTTGTCTAGTTACCATAGCAAGCAAATCAAATAACTAAATATTGAATTCCCCCGAGGTCGAATCGAAATCACCTACTAAACCACGATACAGCTTAAAGCCGTCGTGTTTCGATTTCGTGGCAAGCGTAAGACGAGACGGGTTGTGGATTCGATACTCACTCGAGGGAATGAAATATTACATGTTTCCTTTTCCTCGCTCTGGTAACGGGACCAAGCACGGCGTTTAGTTCCGCCTCAACAGGCAATGACTTGTTTGTTCTCAGGTTCCCCCTGCTTATCCTGCTGTGTGCAGGGATGTATGTGTGGGATACAGCGCGAAATTAAAAAAAATTGAACTCAATATACTTAATGCAATAGAGATTATATGGTTCATCATTTTATCAGAAAAGTTCTAAATAAATGCATTACAGAAAATAAAGAAAGAATTCTTACCATTACCAGTTCAGGAATCTGCCATATAACAGCAACATGCTCACGTTGATAGGTTGAGGTGCCTTTAATTAAAGCGAGTCGATGTCCAAACGGGCAAGACGAATGACCACAATTGAAATACCATAGTGGATGGTAGGTACTACTGTTCGTATTATGAAAAATAAGATATTTCGATAATGGCGCAATAACATGGTGAGTTCGATTCTCAATCGTGGTAGTGATTAAATAAATTATTTTCATTTCTTTGTTCTGGTACTCAGTTCTGCTTTGAGTATATCATACAATAAATATATATATATAATATATCTGAGGCCATTCGTGGCGCAGTGGCACAAAGTGGGACTGTAAAACTGAATGGTTGTGGGTCCGATCCCCACTTGAGGAGATGAAATATTTATTTAAATTTATATTTCTATTTCTTCGCTCTGATGTTGAGGCAAAGCGCGACATTGACTTCAAGTGGGGAACAGAGTGACTTAACACTAGCTTCCCTCTGCCTACCCTGCTGTGTGCGGGATACAGCGTGAAGCTGACATATATATCACGTAGTGTATTGAAAATGATGCAGATGAGATATAGAAGAACGGAGTAGGTATGTGAACTTCTACCTACTTCACCTATATTCGTGATTTTTTTTTTCTCACACTTTCTGTTGTAAATGTAATTCTATAAGTACAAGCAATTAAATTTTGAATGGCGAATTTATTACTTAATATTGGTAACTCACAAATTTTAAGTTATTACACTGCGAAAACTCTGTTTTAAATCAAAAAATATTATAAAAAAACAAAAAACCGTACTCCATAAAACTAAAAAGAAAAAAAGAAACGCAATCTTTCATTAGAATTAACAGTCCAATTTCTCATCCATTCACAAATTTTACTTATGCAAATTTAATTCGTTAGGTTTTTAGGTTCGTGCAACCGGGTTTCATGTTTTTTATGTTTTTGTTTTTTTTTTGTTATGGTTTATTAACTTAGAATGTCCCTTAAACAGTAGTGTATTCGAACCCGTCTTAGTCCACTAATAGTAAGCTATCACTGATACTTCCATATAAAAAATATCTTATTAAAACCATAAAAAAAGATAAACAAAGAATAGATAAATAATATATATAATAAGGAACAAAAATCGAATGGCCATTCCGATAATGCTGTTTAGTTTTGTATTCAACGAATGCCCGCAATATTTTTTATAGAAGATAATCCTCGTGATATATTGGGCATAACTCTGATTTATGACTCAACTTACGATTAGAACTGGACGCTATCAGCAATCTTGAATGAATTGTTTGAATTTGCCAATTTCCGTAAGGTATACTATAGGAAAATTTAATATTATAGTGGAAACCAGCCGTGGCATAGGGAAACAAAGTGTGCAGTAATAGGTTTTAGGTTCGATTTCAACTCGAAAAAATATTTATTATTTCCATTTTTACCAGAGCGAATCTGGTGTCGAAGGAACGCGCGGCATTGAGATCCGCCAGTCAACACCCAATAACTCCAGTATTCAGCGGATAATAGGGAATGGAGTGTCTTAACACTAGGTTGTTAATTCTGTTTGTGGGATACAGCGTGACACTATAAAAAACCGATTAAAGTCACGTTTATGTTGGTGTATTTGAGTTATCTAATTAAAAAAAAATGGCATTAATAAGTTATAGGTGATAATAAAATAAATTTAAAACCAATCCTTTGAAAATTATAACATTTTTTTAATAATATAGACCAATATTTTCTTACATAGAATCATAAATTAAACGCGGCTTCGCCCGCTTAAATTTATTGTTATATTATTATCAAATTGTATAAAATCTGTACACAAATTGTAGTTTATATACTGTTCTGTTGTAAAAACCATATTACTGTACATTTTAAATCCATTTAGTAGTTTTTGCGTGAAAGTAAAACGAACGACATTATAAACACAGACTAATTATATCGATAATTAAGTTACTTTTATTATTATTGTAAATTTTAAACGCCATATTTATAGAAATAAACAAAAATGTAGACAAAAAACGATACAAGTAAAACGATCCCCTCACTCGAAATTGGCTGACAATTTTTACACTTGCCACAACTGTGAGTGTCAATCAAATAACGCTTTATTGAAGTGCTTTGGAGCGGATAACTCTTATTACAACGCTAATTGAAATATATAGTAATCGTAAACGCGACTGGGTGTGCGTTCGATACCCACCCAAGAAAATGAAATATTTATTTAAATGTATATTTTCATTTCTTCGCGAGTTCCACCAATCAACACGCAATGCCTCCTGAATCCGGCGAAAAGTGGGAAAGGTAGTGTAAGACACTACAAGATGCTACACTAGGTTCTCACAATCTACCCTGCTGGGCGTGAAATACAGAAGCTGATTTATTTTATATATATACCGAAATGAAAAAAAAATACCGAAATGAAAAAAAAATAAAGAGAGACAAATCATTTTAAACAAAAGGTACAAAACAGGTTAAATTCGTTATAATATAATGTATACAAATATAATAGAAAAAAAATAGCACACAAGCTTCTCTCCTCCAATTATCTAAGATCCTAAGCTCAAGTAGTTTACTAGTAACCTCTAAAGAGTTTCACTCTTCAGTCCCTGGCCCCATCAGCAGTCACCTCGATGTTACCATTATTTTGTCATCTAAGCTACCTCTAGCTTCACGCTGTATCTCGCACGAAGCAGGGTCCGGTAAGGGAACCTACTGTTAAGACACTTTACTCCAAATTCTGGAGGCTTTACGTGTTGAGAGAGAGTTACATCACCAGAGCAAGGAAATGAAAATATTTAATATGTAGTTTCCTCGAGTGAGAATCGAATCCACAACCTGTCCCAGTTAGTCACACTACAAAACAAATAAATCACTTACTAAATATCACATATAAAATATCCAACAAACTAATTTGAAGCATTCAATACGCATGAGAAGTTTCTGGTGACAAGTGAATAGCAATCGCTCAAGTGGTATCAAAATGTATTTCAGATTAATTTTACTCCTAAACGGGCCATCTGTCCAATTTGTATGAAATGTTGATTCGGTCCTATTGTGTCTATCGGTTTAGTGGATATGTTGTGATGGTTTTATTTGAGAAGGGTTTCAGTTTGATCTTTTTATAAGAATGGGATTTAGTATTGATAGTTTTTTTATTTGATTAATTATCACTATCAACTTCACGTTGTATCCCGCACACAGCAGGGTAGGAACAGGGAACTTAGTGTTAAGACACTCCGTTCCCTACTTTCCATCGAGTTTTGGAGGCATTGCGTGTTGAGTGGCGGAATCCAAGGCCGCGCTTTGCCTCGACACCAGAGCTAATCAATGAAAATGTAAATGTAAGTAAATATTCCATTCCTTCGAGTGGAGATCGAACCCACAACCAGTCGTATATACTCCACATATTTATTTTATTTTATTGTAATTTATTTTTAGTTACTTGAAACATGATTGCTCTGAGTTCGATTCGCACTCAAAGTGTTTTTTTTTTGTATAAATTATCATATACAAACTTGGATATACTAATAATATTACTATCGAACCATTAAGTTGGATAATGAGTAATTTAAACTAAAACTATATATACAATACTGAACTGAGAATATGTTCATCGACATTTTTTTTATTGTTTCTATTTAAGAGGAATACAGTTAATAAATTCTTTAAACTAACTCAGAGGAATGAATAATTTTCAAAGATATAACTCGGCGTTTACTTCCGCCACTGAACACGCAGTGCACTTGAAAACAGAATGAAAATTGGGGAACATCAAGGGTTCCCTTTCCCCTACAATATACGGAATACAGCGCAAAGAAAAAACAGACCCACACTCACTTCGTCAAACACAAAATGTCTAAGAAAATTTTCCGTTTAAACTAAAAGCTAATATCAACTCAATTACCATTATTCCAGTCTAAACCAAACTCTTCCCTATAATAACATTCTCCAGTCACCTCCAAGGATCAGGAGGTTTATTCAGTAAATATACGAGTACGTAATAACTTCGTTGAACACCTAATTGTGTTGGTTCTGGGCTACGTGACGCGGCTATGGAGTAAATTGGCCTTTGAATTGTGTGTTTTTTTAGCAAAAAAAAAAGAAAAGAATTTTCTGTGTAAGATATTTTGTCTTAGAGAGAAAATTTGTATGTAACTGTCTGTACTGTGATCAAATGATGGGAAATGGAAGTATCTTAATGAGACAAATGCGTCTTAACAGTAGGTTCCCAGGTTCCCTTTGTCTACCCTACTATTTGCGGTAAACTGCAAAATAATAGATTTTCGCGTTCAATATGTGTATGAATATATCATTTAGGGTATGGAAAAATTGTAATACATAGAACACGACTTATATAGACAAAATCTATGATTTAAAAATATACATATATCTTTAATGTCTGTTTGTCTCTTAGTTTAGGTACACATTTCGATACACATTTTCGGCGTTATTGTACAGACTTCAATTGAAACTTTTTTTTGTGTACAGCTATTAGGCCTGGACAAGAGTTAGTAAAAATGTATCTCTTTATCAAGTCAGATAGATATAAAGATGTATAGATAGATACAAGTAAGTAAACAGGTATTTATGAATATACTATCTAACTAGTTTTCTGTTCATAACTTATTTTTTTAAATACGTTTAAAATCTCATAGCTTCATGCTATATTCCGCATATTGCAGGGTAAATAGGGAAGTAAGGTGTTAGGACACTCCAATTCGTATTTTTTTCCAAATTTTTGAGGCAATTTCTACTCCTTAGTGGAACATAACGCCATACTTTGTCTTCTTATCAGAGCGAAGTAATGAAAACCTACTTCCCCTCAAATGAGCATCAAACCCATAACTGTCGGAAATCACAATCTTCGTTTAAAATGAAACTAACACAAAACAATATCAATTACGACGATATTATAAATTATCTTATTATTTCTTTCATATTGAATTTAAAACAAACCGTTTTTAGCTACATTTAAATTCCATTACTACATATTTATACAAATATCTTTTTTATTCGATAATTTCTATTCTAATAACACCCTCTAAAAGGGATCACGTGACAAAATGTCAGATGTTGATGTCCACTGACTACAGCGGGGGTTAGAATTAATTAAATATGATGAAGGAAAATTAGATAAGTGTGTTTCATACAATATGTTTACATATATATGACTATTAAAATTAAAATATTATAGGGCGTCGTGGTGCAGTGATCCAACTGTGGGTTCGATTCCCAGAATAGGCTGAAAGAACCTAATGTTTTTTTTTCTTCCACTACAGACCGTGTAATATGGTCCGTTATGGTCCGTACATTTTATCATTGTATACAATTAAGAAAAGGTACGGATCATAAGCTCGTAGAGTAAAATAACTTAGAAATAAAAAAAAGACATTAGGCATTCCATTTTATTGCTCAATTTTCAAGACATTGTGTGTTGAGTTTTGGAACTGAACACCGTGCTTTATCGACCACGTTGTCAAAGAGAAAATAAAAATTATTAATTCCGACAAATGGAGATAGAATCCATAACCGTCGCGTTTACAGTCAGGTCTATGTCGGTTTATCACGACAATTTACTCAATTTTTTATAATATTACATTTATACTGCCACCGTAAAGTCACTCTTACCAAACTTTAAATTAAATTAACCACAATTGGTGACATAAACAAACTACAGTTCCATAGATACATACAAACAATCATACATACATCAATATATATATAGTTATTGAAACACGATTTGTGAGTAATTGCACTAAATGACGGGGACTTATATTAATTCGCCTCTATTACATTACAGATGTCTAATGGAATTTCAATTAGTGATTCATATGAAATGACAGGTTTTATTGTTTTATAATTATTTTAATAGTTTGTTATTTGTTCGTGGGGTCGGCGGTTCGATTACCGCCTAGGTTATATTCGAATTAAGATACCGCTTGAATAAGAGGTGAAGTAAAAATGTTTTTATTTTTCTTATCTGGTCATATAAAATAGTTGAAGCCATTATTAAGGCGGTAATAGTGACTGTGAGTAAACGAAATGGTTGTGGGTTCGATTTACGCTGGGAGAATAAATTAATGTCATTACCCCGTTAAGTTGAGTTTTACCAAATAACACGCAATATTTTGATTTTGTATGGAAACCGAAACTTTGACTTGACACTACGTTCTTTCTGCCTTCCCTGCTATATACAAAAATAACCTAAAGATGAAAAAAGAGTTAACGCTAAATATATTTGGTTATTATTTGTTTTATTGTGTTTTGTTTTATATAAATTAGGTTAATTAATTAGGTAAATTAAGAGGCCGGTCGTGGTGCAGTGGCACGAAGTGTGACTGTAAAACCGACTGGTTGTGGGTCGAGGGACTGAATTATTACTTATTAATATTTCCATTTTTTCGCTCTGGCACCAAGGCCTGGCCCGAGTTCTGCCATTCAACACGCAATGCCTGGAAAAAATCGACGAAAATTTGAGTGCGGGTTACAGCGTGAAGCTGATTAAATTTTTTATTTTGGGTTAATTACAATAGAGACTATTAATAGCCTTCATAGCTACGTGATACCATGAAACTATTAAATAAAATACATCATTTATCAATTATAAATGATACATACAAATTAAAGTGCAATATTTAATGCCAAATCATCTTATATGTAATTACAAAAACAATAGGAAAATGAAAAATATACAATCATCTAGTGACCCCCGTCCACTCACTCCATACATACGGGTGCAAATTATATGACCTGAACGCATCGTTGCTCGTATAAACTGATTTGATGAGGCACAATTTCTGCTATATAGCGGTTTTTTTGTTTTTTTGTACTTTGAGACAGCCTAGTGTGATACTTTCTGGGTTGAATTCGAGACATTACTTAATAAGGGCGTGGTTGAACGCCGCTTTTTGTATTGTCAGAGTAGGGAATCGAAAGTTATTTAAATAATTATTACATTATTATTGGTAGTATATTGTTCTTCTTTTTTCATTTTCACGTTGCATCCCGAATATAGCAGACGTAAACTAGTGTTACGAGCATGAGGCCTAGCGAGTCATATTATTAAATTAAACTCTAATGTCTATATACAGGCTGTATAACGTGTTTGATTATATTAAATGCAGCGTTGAACTCTGCTACCCAGTTCATTAATCTCAACACCTATATAATCGCTTTTTGCTTAAGACTTGTGTCTAAGCAATAATGTTTATAGTATAAGAGGAGAGAGAAAAGCACTTAGTATAATTAGATTGTGGAAAACGAACTTGGACTGTATCGCCGGTCATTATCTACAGGGTGATTACTGAGTGAAACAATCGCGTCAGTAATTTCATTTTAAAATTTTAATTTTTTTAGTTTAGTTGATTTCAAGATGTTTTAAAAATATTTCCTCACTTAAATACTTATTGAATACAAGTACGTAATGTTAAGCATACGTTTTCAGACATTATTTATAATTAAAACTAACGCTTATTACAATGTGTTAATTTTAAATGACAAAATAATTAAAAAGGGCGGTTTCTTAGCGAGGAAAAGGAAATGGGGCGGTCACTGTTTCCATTTTATTACATATTTGAACATATTATCTTCACTTAACAATAAACGTAGACCAAATTTAATATAACCATCCATAACGAAACTAGAAAAGCTGAAGCACATTTTCAAATTAGATAAACCTTCTAACAATATTTGTTGTAAAAACAAAACCTTTCAGAAATTTCAATTCCACACTTCATGCACTGCACTTAGTTAAAAACATATTTAATATTAGTCATTTCGTATTCTGTTTTTCTTCCCTCCTGCCTCCCTCCCGTCCCTTAGTTTCCTCCATCCCCTATTTGGGAACAATGTGTGATATAATATTGTGAAACGTTGAAATTTTTGTCTAACTAATTAACTGTCTGGATTGTAAGGATTCGTGTACCTACAATTTAATAATTGGATAAAATTACTTAGTCTGGTGCTGTCACGGGCTAAATAATATGATTTTGTTGTTTATTTGTTTTTGAATTCACTTGTCCTTTTGTAGTGTATGTTAAAAGTATAATATTATGTGTTGATTTTGTAGTGAATTGAATTGAATTGAGAGCCGCACAGTGTCTTTCTTTCTTTCAAAAGTGGCAGTTGCCGGTTCTATATTTATATTATTAAAATAAATGCATCTTCTGTCATCTCTCCTCCTAATTTCCTTTTTTTCTGAGCTTTGACTTTAACGCGACATTGTTTCATGCATAGAAAAGAAAAATCGCTCCCACCGAACCAGAGAGAGGAAATGAAAATAATTCTCAAATAGGAATCGAACTCACAACCTGTCGCGTTTACAGTCTCACACTCGTGCCCGACTAGCTTCTGAGTTTTTTATATGACGTACAATAGAATAAAAAATAATAGTAAAAAGTTATTCACATTTATAGCACCACAACACCCCTTATCGAAGTGCCCGTCGTATAATTCGCGGGTGCAATCGTTTTTTGCAGTAAATCTAATTTATTTGTATTAGATAATGACTTATCCTCGACTGGTGGAGCTCTGTAACTCTTTCAAATATCCATATAGTGGGAATTGTGGTTTTGATATTTGCTATATAAATTTAGTAAAAAAATATATATTTGTTTAAAAATCTGTCCGAACTGTCAAGTATTTGAATTTGATTACGAATAAAAATTTTGAATTATACAATGTATTTGTGACTAGAATAAAAAAAAAATAACTATTCAACTTCACGCTGTATCCCTCATATAGCAGGGTATACACATATATGCAGAGAGAACCTAGTGTTAAGATATTTCGTTTTTCATTTTCAAATATTAATAAATAATAATTTATTCCGTCGAGTGGGGATCGAACCTATAACCGTTGCGTTACAGTCACACCCTTGTGCCCTTGTGCCACGACTGGCCTATACTATATTTAAATATATAATATGCAAATAACAAATTCAAGTATCAACATGTTTCCAACGAGTCTCATAATGGCGGTAGCATCGTGCAACGAAGCAATTACTTTAAGTTTGGTTCCGTGTCGGCACATTTCGCGGTTTTCCGTTGTCCATTAAAAACGAATGCTGGTCAGACCGTGTACAGTTTTAAATTGCAATCGCGATTTATTTGATTAAGATAATAATGCTTTATTGTATATATTTGATATTTGGTATTGTTTTTGATAGTTCTGGGTTCATTTTCTAAAGAGGTTATAATTGAAATTTGTTTAAAAGAAATTTTGAAAAAAAGATATCGGCATTATATTTGTTTGCAGTAGACTGAAGAAACAAAGATTTATATATTATTATTTTCCTATATCTTCGTTTATCTTCTGCATCTTAGGAAATGAGAGAGTTTCTGCTGTCATGTAAGGTATTCGTTTCTACCATTGCAAAACAAAATTTTATTAGATAAACTAATCAGATTCCATCCATAGGTCCATGTACAGTTTCATTTCTTCTAATTATTATTAAAATATAAGAATAAAATTCTTATTTAATATTTTACACACTAAAAATCTTAACGTTTAATCATTTTATCTATTAATTAAAACTTAAATTAAAATTCGTTGCTTATATATTATCATAGCAGGGTCTACTCTGCTATAACCTAATGTCATACCACTCCATTTTGCACGTTCCGTCTAATATTCAATACATTGCATACATAGCTGCGGAACTCAACGCCGCGTTTTATCATATTACTAGTGCGGAAAAACGAAAAAAACTAATTCTTCAAACCATAATCAAAACCGTTTGTGGCGCAGCGGTACAGCGAATGCTTGTAAACCGTCATCACTCTTAGTCTCCTCTAAGCCTGTTCATAAAATTTAGTCTCACATTAGTAGGAAGTAACGGGAAGTAAGTGATTATAGAAACATTATACAAAACAGAATTAAAATCTACAATTATTTCAGTTGAGACCAGTTGAAGCGCTGGGGTGACTGTAAAATCGACTGGTTGTGGGTTCGATCTCCACTCGAGAAGTTGAAATAATTTTTTTTCAATTTATCACCATTTAAAAATTAATTGAAGAACAACAATACATATAACATCTAAAAACCCAAAAAGGTTTGTAATCATGTTAAAAATATTCTTAAATTACACAATAAAAAAAAATATATAAAAATTATTATTATTTAAAATTTATATTTCTATTTCTTCGCTCTGGTGTTTAGGCAAAGCGTGGCAAAGTGGGGAACGGAGTATCTTAACACTAGGTTCCCTTTGCCTACCCTTCTGCGTGAGGGATACAGCGTGAAGCTGAAAAAAAATCAGTTATTTTAGTTCATATAAAAATCAATTGCTACTCAAAATCCGTAACAAAGTTAAATTGCCGGAAACAAAAAGCGCGACTCATTTTAACTATAGAACAATCAAACAAAAGCACTCTACATGACATGTGGCCTTCTAAGTGGCGGTGACACACTACAAATAAAGTAACTTTTTAAGCTTACAAATTTTTAATATGAAAATTTATTAGAATACACTTTAAAATATATATAAATTATTGAAATTTCAACTCTATTTTTAAAAAAAATAAGGGTTAATTTAGAGTTTTGAGCTTTTATAATAAAGCTGAGTTTATTCCCGTTAAATCAATCGAAATAAAACCATATTCTCATATGAAAGGGTCGACTAAAACGTATGTAATTATTGGATCGTAGAGCTTAAAATAAGCCATGCGTGGTAAGTTTAATGAATTTTGTCTGAGGGAGAACAAAATGGAGGAATCAAAGGGAAATTTTGTGAAATTTATTATATATATTTTTTAAATAGTTTTTAAGATGTCGATATAAAAAATAATTGGTTAACACTAATTAATTTTTTTATCGCTGTATAAAAATGTGATATCGGTTGATAATTAATTTAATTTAATTTTTTAAAATTTAAGTATAGAAATAACACATCATTTTCACATTAAAAATCTAAATGAAAATTTTAAACATTTTCTTTTAATAATTCCGATTTCTACTTGAAGAAACAAAATATTTAATATTTTCATTTCTTCGCTCTAGTGGCACAAAGCGGCGCTGAATCCCGCCATTCAACACCCAATGCCTCCAGAATTAATCGGAAAAAAATGTGGAACAGAGTCTCTTAACACTAGGTTACACTCTGCGGGATTGAGATTGCGGGAGCAAGATGCTGAGAAAAAAGTAATACAAAAAAAACTAAGTCGGTATTATTGCCATAACAACCAAAAGCATTCAGTCATATCTAATGTCATTCACACGATGTTACCAAAATAACATTATAATATACATTATTATAATGTAAATTTGACAGTTCATCCAAAACACGGTCACGTGACACAAACAAAAATAGATAAAGAACAAAACGGCGATGTCACTCGCAAATCACACCAAATAAAGATTAAAAAATAAGCACAAATTGTATAAAAACAATCGAAGCCGCTACTGTCGTACGCCTTCTTTGGAATCAGTCATTCGGTTATTGGGGGTGTGTTTGGAACAGAAAAGATGTAGAGTAGGTAGTATAATGTGTTATAACATTATAGCTTTTTTTATATTTTATTTTTTTAAGCAGAGAATGAATGTGTATAGGATTAAGTTGAGGCTTATTGTTTGTCATTTATTTTATTAGTTAGTAAGTTTCGGCCTCTGTTCCCTAATTTTCAAGATAGTGCTCCGTTGTAGCGTTCTTCCATAAAAGGATTTTAGAATTTCACCGGGAATCGAACCCATAATTATCGTGCTTACATTCAGACTAGACCTACTGCGATACTTTTCTGTACCGCCATTTTATTGTGATAATAGTACATTACTATGATATTTAAATTATTTCTTAAATTACAGATTATTCGATGTTTACCACATTAAAAAAAATATTCAAAAGAACTTGCTATATTAAAACAAATATAAAAATAAAAATCAAAATAAAAAATATATTTCTAGCTCTCTCTATAGAACTTCTATCAGTCTCTCCGTGCCATCAAAGGTCACGTGTTGGTCACGTGGCCCACGCTGTATGTGCGATTGTACGTGTGTCCTCCGAGACGCATTGTTCTTTCATTTAGTACTGGATGTACGAGATTGGGGTTGATTTTACTGACTTTGAAGACAATGTAGGTAAAGTTTTTAATAATATATAAAAAAAACACCTTCACACTGTATCCCTCACACAATAGAATAGGCTGAGGGAACCTACTGTTAAGACACTCCGTTCCTGATTTTCCGCCGAATTCTGGAGGCATTGCGTGTTGAATGTTGAAAAAATATACTAAAAATGAGTTAGGTATTAGATAATATAAAAAAAGCCGGGCAAAGTGCGACTCGGACTCGCCCATTAAGGGTTTCGTACCAATATGATGAAATCGACTACATAAGTTTATGGTCATATGCAATAATTTTGTAATAAATGGTTTGTTTTCCTCAGTGATATATCTATAAACATTAAAATTTAATTTTTTTTATTTTGAATTTCAGAATCTTAAAAACGAATAAAAAAAAATTTGTAAAAACAAAAACCTCGACTGCATAAAACTAAATAGAAAATAAACAAGCCCAATAGTTTATTACGATTAACAATCGGGACCTCTTTAAATTATGCGGCGTTCCTGGTAAAGATTTTATTGATTGAAGAATTACTTATAGGTCCCAATTTTTCACATTATTGTTAGAATTCATAATGGTAATGATAATGATGATATACCTTTTAGAAATCCTCGTATTGGCGTCCCACAGCCGCCATGATTGATTTTTTAACGTCACCCATCTAAGAACACTTGGGCTGTTAATACGAATCTAACGATACCTCAATTAAGTCCATCCGTTCAGCGGGCCTGGAGATATGAGGTCATAAAGGATATAATTATAATATGAGATAATTGAGACGGAACTCAACGCCGCGCTTTGTCTCGACCACCAGAGCAAAGAAATAAAAATACAAATTTAAATAAATATTTGACTCAGTACTTGTGTCTAGTTTAGTAAAATAAAGTACCTACAGCGTTGAATTTCGTCAGTCAATGTGAAACATTGATAGCGTGAACGCTATAGGCACTGTCTCTAAAATAGGCAAAAATGGTCCCTACCACATTTTGCGAAAGAACAGTTGAGCAAAAAAAATACTAATATAAAATACCAGATTCGAACCAATTACTTTCATCTGAAAAATATTATTTAATATTTATAAAACTTTAAAATGTCATTCAACGCTAAGAAAGGAAAAATAATTTTTGTATTTAGTAGAAACGTATACAAACCTCACATTCAGTACCTCTTGGAAACGCTAGGTCTATTTGCAAGAGCAGATTCAAATCCTAAGTTAAAATCGTTAAGTAAATTTTTTTATACGTTTTCTAACAAAATATCTATGAAATACTCCCCAGTGGCAGTCAATTATTCCAATAACAGACCCTGGTTTACTAAATAAGCTTTATTCCGCAAACGTTCTCGCGTTTCGCCTGGAGCTAAGTCCCATAAAATACGTCTCCCGTGAATAATAGAATAATAATAAAAATATACAAGTAACGACTTCGTCTATTCCATTTAAAGGGTTCCGTATGATAAAAATGCATATAAAACATTTTATTATGTGCGGAAATATAAAGTGAAATGGACTTGATTTTATGTTAGTTTGTAATAGGCTTGTGTTTGTTTGTAATGAATTTATAGTGTTAGTGAAGTCTCTACGTGTTTCTTAAGTCGATAGAAAATTGTGAAATATTTTTTTTACCTTTGAAACTACTTTATTTCCTATATCAATATAATACGTTTGATGTATGGAGATAAAAATATAATAAATAAAATATACAAGGCATAAGCGTGCGAGTGTAAACACGATAGTTGTGGGTTTGTTTTCCACTACTGGGAATGAAATATTTAATATTTTCATTGTTTCGATCTGCTTGATAACTAGGCAAAGCGCGGCGCTTAGATTCGTCACTTAATACGTAATGCCTTGAGAATTTGGCGGAAAGTGGAGAACGATAATGTCTTAAAGGGAACGACAGTCTCTTTCACTAGGTCTTCTTAACTTAGTGTCTTCTTAACACTAGGTTCCTTCTGCCCACTCTACTGTGTGCGAGACACAAAACAAAGCTAATAAAAGAAAAATACTATCTATTTTGTTTAGTGACAGAACTCAATACTACCCTTTGTCTTTAGCAAATAAATAAAAATAAAAGTCATCTGCTGTGCCGCTGCGCCAAGACAGTTCGTGACGTTTAATAATAGGTTAATATTTCATTTAAAAATCACCCCCAACCCCAAAATCTAAATGTTTTATTCATTATATTGTTATATAATATAATTGTTAACTTTTTTTTGTTTAGAACAGCCCGCGGCGACCACGTGGCCAGTGTTTAGCAAATTGCTCGCTAATATTTGTAAATTAACGCAATTGAATGTTCAATAGACATTTCATGGGAAATTGTGTTTCGTTTGATATTATTGGGAATTAGCTTAGTTTTTGTTTGATATAAATGTTGTACGCAGATGTGAGTAGATTTTTTTTTTCTAGTTTAATCATTATTTTTTGGTTATTAATAATATTTTATTATTGTAAAATAGACAAAATATTATTTTATTAATATGTTAATACTTTTTAAGAAAACGTATAAAAATTTGAATGTAGCGGGATTTGAACCCGCGCCATGACCAACTAAGCCATACGTTCTGCGTCGAAATTTTTATACGCTTGTTATATCTTTTGTATGTTGTTAATATCTCTGTAGGGAGATTTTTACAAATTTCCGCTACCTAAAGATAATTACTTAAAATTATGATTTGGCAAGAGAGAATGCAATTTTTTAAATATATATGTTTTTTTTTAAAATGAAGCTACCTTTAGAGATGCTAATAAAATAAATATTGATGAGAATGTATGGCTTAGTTGATCAGGGCGCTTGGACGGTGTTACAAAGAGGCGCAGGTTCAAATCTCGCTACGTTCAATTTTTTATACGTTTTCTTAATAAGTATTCTTCTTTCGTAAGTTTGTAAAAATACTTTAAAAAATGTTTAAAATATTTAATAATATATTATTTTTATTTATGTGGCTGGTGTAATCATGACTGAAAATGGAATTTAAATATATGGATTTATATTTCCATTTCTTCGCTCTGGTGTCAAGGCAAAGCGCGGCGTTGAGTT
>DWAN01002187.1:0-15708 GCA_018230445.1 Heliconius hewitsoni
GAAGCTATAATTTAATTTTATGAATATCTTGTTTGGTTCTTGGAGATGAATCTATTATTAATATATTTTCATAATCATTTCAAGATATTCATGGACTTTTGTATTTCTTATGAACCATGGAGTGCTAGCAATTATTTTTCAGGTCTTATTCTGAAAATGTTGAAGTATTTCTATATTGGAGTGGCTTGGTGATCTCCAGAGTTAAATGCCCTAGGTCCAAATTCGTTTTATGATACTTTTGTAGATTATAATCTTATTTTGAGTGAAGACTGTCTTGCTATTAGCCAGTAAATATCTCCAAGTTACCGATTTGCCTGTTCTCTTTTAGCCTTGATATTGTCTTTCCATGTGAGCTTCCTGTCCAGATGCATTTTCAGATACTTTACTGTTTCTTGCTGAAGTAAAATGATATCATTTAGTTTCACTGATAGACAGTCTCCCCTTTTAAGTATTAATGGTCATATATAGATTTTGCAAGACTTGCTTATATTCTCCATTTTTTGAACCAAGTTGTGACTTTATTTAATTGTTCTTGAAGTTTTGCAGATTCTATGTTTGGGTCTTTGTGACTTGAGAGTAATGCTTTAATAATGTATTGTCAGTGTAAGTAGCAGTTACAGTATCATCGATATTATACAAGTAAGCAGTATACTGTGTATAATACCTGACCCTTCTTCTATGCAGAAGATATATTAGGGATCATGTACTTGCTTGCATGCATTGCTCGGCAGGCATATTTTTACGCAAAGCAAATTGAGGCATTGAGTTTTGCCACTCAACATACAATGCCTCCAGTATACGGCAGAAAGTAGAGAATGGATTATCTTAACACTAGGTGCTCTCTGTTGTTTGCTGTGTGAAGGTGCTCTTTTTTTTAACTCCTTTTTAACATTAACAAATATAGCTTAAAACTTTCCTTGATAGATGGACTATTTAACATAAAAATATTTTTTCAAAACGGACCAAGTTTTTGAGATTAGTTTATTTAACTGAACAAACTTAGATGTTTAACAAATCTACCTCATAAAACTGTAAAAATCCTAGTCATTTTATATTAAAAATAACCAAAAAGTAACAAAGAAATAAAATAAAACAGAATATTTAAAATAAAATAAAGAATAGGAAATAAAGTAGAATTATATGCAGCAACTAGTTGCTGCTACAGCAATAAGTTGCTGCATATTATTTCACTTATTTTCTAATAATATATAGATGATATTTTTGTACCATATGATCACAATCAATTACAATGTATATTATACAAAAGTAAAGGAATTAGAGTTGAATTACTTTCCATGGTCAAATTACAGGCATGTTTACAATATAGGCAATATGTCTTTTGAAAAATAAAAACAAAATAATACAAATTGGTCAAATATTGCTAATTACATACTGTCAAAAATGAGAAAGATCTTAAGCTATCAATGCAAAAAAATACATCTATATATTGGAAAATAAATAAAATTATATATGCAGCCACTAATAATGCATAAGCTTGTAATAATCGAGACCAATTATAACATATTTTATAGCATATAAGTAAATTAGAGTTGAATGACTATTGTGAGATAAATTGCATGTAGTTCAGTTGAGAAGTCTTTTGGAAAGAGTCTTTTGGAAAAAAGTTAAATAATATATATGAATCAAATCACTCTAATTAAATATTACAAATATAAAACATATAAAAATAGTTGTCAATCTCATATTTAAGACATGAAAACGAAAGTTATATTCATCGTTACATTATCCGCCAATTACAGAAAAAATACGACAATATATAAAAAAATAAGTAGCATTATATACATCGCAACTAATAATACACGATTAAAATCAATTATAACGTATTTTGTTAAACATTTAATTAATAAAATACAATATACATAGAGGTGTGGTTATTAAAATAGCGGGAAGTGTCGATACTTACATCTGTATCAGTCTTTCTATCCATTAAGCTCCAGGATTTTCTCGCTGAACTATCTAAGCGCATTTTTTTCCTAAAATTACATATAATATTCTTATAAAATGGATATTTAGAGTTAATATATATATACGTTAATCTCATTTGCCGCCTTTTGACTTTGGCGCTTAAAATCAGCTGTCAGCTATTCATATAAATTGGTTAAAATTATTTTTTATTTACTTACCTCGGGGTGTCTAAAACATCGTTAGAGGATGAGCGCTTATCATCCGCGGATTTAACGTTCATTTTGTATTTTATTATTTAAAATTTGAGCTTTTATATGAGTAACGTCATCACTGTACAGTGTAGAACAATTTGACGAAATTAGAAAAAAGTAGACTATACTATATCTATAACATAAAACGAAGAATTTGGTGGTGTTGCCATAGTAATATAATTTTAAAAAAATATTTACAATGTATAACCTTTATGTCATACCGATAAATCTTGCTTTATAAATTAAATAAATTAGAAAAAAAAATTAAGGCCTGTCGTGGCGCAGCGACACGAAGTGTGACTGTAAAACCGACTGGTTGTGGGTTCCATCCCCACTCGAGAAGATGAAATACTTACATATATATATATTTCCATTTCTTCACTCTGAGTTCTGCCACTTAACACGTAATAGGCATTACGGCCAGAATTCGGCAGAAAGTGGGGAAAGGAGTGTCTTAACACTAGGTTCCCACTTTAATTTTTTTTAAATTAGAAAATATACATAAATTTGTAGAATTTGTTTTATAAATTAAAATATAAAATGATCTGTTTCTTATTTTATGGGTTTTAAAAATATAAAATATAGAATAACTAATAATGTCATTAAACAACAGTAAATAATTTAAAAAGTAGTCTAATAAATTAGTAATTATCAGATGATTATTTAAATAGGTTCATATTAAATTGTGAAAGCGTTGAGCAAGAGTCACGTGGTACTGTTCTTCAAGAAGGTAGATCGAACGCTCTTGAAAAACCCCTTGAAGACTGCTCTCACTCCTAAGTTCCATATACAAGCTGTTTTTCAGAGTTCTGACTAATCATCTCGCCAGAAGATTTAATGATACCGTATTGAAGGCACATTGAGGTGCTGAGAAGTTTTTATACGTCTGCTATATTGACTTTCCAAAACCAGAAGTGTAACACCAAAGCGACCCAACTCATATATCCGTTGGTATACTATGTATCAACGCGTTGTGTTGGATGATGTCTTCAAAATGCTGGATTGGATTGGCCTTGGAATTCATATAAACGGAGAGTAGGTATATCAAACATCTCAGATTCGCCAACGGTATCGTCATCATGCTTAAAAATAATAAAATGTAATAGTAAAACATAATAATTTTTTTTATTTAACAAGTCTTTTTTTTATCTAAATGGTACAATAATAAACATATCCAATAGTATAATTTTAAAAAATCGTTCTGTTTTTCGATTACAACATTGTGCCCGTGCCAGTTGAGCCTAAGAGAGTAATTTCGCCAATGTCACGTTTTTTGTACCCACAAAAAAAGCTATAAGGTAAAAAAATATATTAATATTTAATATATTATGTAAATCCATTAATATTTAAACAAATTATATAATAAAATGGTAACATTATTTTCTATTTACAAATTTTTCAACCAATCACAATTCAGGAATATGACGTCCAAGTAGGTGATTGGTTGAAAAAAACTAATTCTTGAGGGAAATGATACAAGGTATTCTGTTTAATGGTATTCGATTTTGCCTTATCGATTAATCGATAATATGATCAACAGTAATCAATTGTAAGATTTGAATATTTTTTTCAGTAACTTACTTATCAACAGATTATTATATTATGATATATTTGTTTTTTTATGTCTTTTCTTGATTAATCTTTTTTAAACTAAGTCATTTAAAAAATATTTTATATCTTTTGTATTCCTTTTTATTTTAACAATTCACTAAAAACTAAACACCGAATTTTTTTGATTTTTTTGTTATTTTTCACAAACCACATGAATTAATCATTTTAAAAATACACTTTGTTGTGCACACTCTGCACTCTGTCTAGATTATTTATGTCAAAATATATAATAGCTGTAATAAATATCAAATATCCATGGTCTCTTAAAAAAAAATACTTCTAAATCAACACAATTAAAAGTTACGAGTGCATCATTTTTGCTGTCTATTGTTCAAAATTCGCCAGGTAATCAAAAGATATAGAGTATTTACTGTGGATCTACAATTATAAAATTTCACAATTCAGTTATATTACAGGAAAAAAATATTATTTATGAAATTTAAAATCTAACCTGGAAATGTTTTGTTTTAGTGATTATTTCTTTTTAGGAATTCATAAGTCAGATAATTATTTCTAATTAGTTACCGATATGTTGTCTAATTTAAAATATTTTGAGCGTAACGAAATGAAAACTTTGCGATATAAGTAAAAAGAATAAAGAAGCAGAATATTCGCATAATAGAATAAATAAATAGTTATCGTAGGAGGTAACGCGTGAACACATATGATAGCTGATTACTGTGCCAGCAGTAATCAACCATCATATGTGTATTTACGTCCTTGTCGTGATATAATACAACATTCAAGAAAGTCTCATAAAAATAAATCATATAAATCTATTTCGAACATAGTAAATATAAAAAAATATATTTTTATTATAATTTTTAGACTGTGAGTAACATTTATAACTAGAGTTGATAAAAAGAAACCAGTATCATTTTCGCAATCAATATAGGTATTGTATTTAAAAAAAATTCTATATACTTTGCAAGAAAATTCAGTGTTGATCCGAGTAATCGATTACATACGACTATCTTGATAATCGAACAATCGATTCCGCACACCATTAATTCTGTCAATGGGAATCAAAACATAAAACAAAGAAAAACGCAAAAAACGCTCGCGTCCAAGCTTGTTGCTTTTTAAATATAATAAAATATTATAGTAACGCGTTAATTTTCGATTTAAATTAACCAAGTGCGTTGTTTCGTCGTCAGGATGGCTGCGAGAAAGCTAAATACGATTGAAGACTTAAGTGGTGAGTTGTAAATAAACAAAAGATTCAATAACAATAATATTTTGTATAAATATGTTTATTATTTTCAGTGAAAACAATTAATTGTTAACTTTCCTTTATTTCTATTAACTATTCAGTAGGTAAACTCCGTCTTATTATATATTGCGCAGTTAAAATAGCTGGCTCTCGCCGTCCTTGAAATATAAGTATTTTTACGTTACTTCATTGACATATGGTAGAATGTTCGAGGTCAACGGAATCACGATATAAACAAACATTATTACTGTATTTCATACATAATTATTATAAAAAGTTGTATTGTTCTACTTTTCTAGTTAACTGTGATTATTTTATATAAACAAACGAAAATTTGTCTATATACAGATATACCTATATTGGAGTGACCTAACACTAGTTTATATTTGTCTTCCCTGTAACGCACGATATAGACAGCACAGAATTGAATAATAAAAACAAAATAAATTTCTTTATTGTATATGTATAATATAAAACTTTATTTAGATAAAAGTAAGTATATTAAAAATTAAAAAATAAAAGTATTTTCACACCATATTCACCAGATAGAAGGGTTGGCCAAAGTAACCAAGTGTTGAGACACTTCATTCTCCATGTATCACACTATTTTTGAAACATTAAAATTAATACTATTTTATAATTAACTAAATTATAATGAACTAAGCTTATAGGTCATCACTTAAATATGAGTAATGTTTATATATAATCCTCTCATATAAAGTTGCAGAGGAGGAGGAGGTAATTGAGTAGTGTGGGCCAAATAGTATGATGCAATTTTCTTTATTAATTTCAACTAATGTAACTGATCTAAATTTTTAAAATATTTCTAAAAGTTATTTAGATGGTGATCTTACTGTAATCAAAATAGTTGTGGATCCAATCCTCTTAGAGGTATGATTATATTAAAATGTTTTTTATTTCCCCACTCTTGTTTAATACTACAACATGTAATTTGTAGAATTGTTATGGAAGGATAAAAGTATTTTTGCCGCCTACCCTGCTATGCAAATGCCCTCTTAATGATACAGCATTAGCTGTATGTAGCTTCAGGAAATTTCAAAACAAACATGAAATTTGAGGCAATGAACCAGAACTTCTTTGTTGCACATTAAAAGATGCTATTTTTGTCAAGGTTATATTAATTTCATTTGTGCCACTGTGGTGTATCAGTACTGATACCGATTGTAACAGTAAACATGACAATTATTCTTAGATAGACTTTGATTCCTTCTTGGTGTAATGAACAATTAAATTCTTCATTCTCTTGCTCTGATAACAAGGCAATGTTAAGTTCTGCCACCCTACAAAAATTACTCAAAAATATGATGGAAGGAGTGATGTGTCTTAACATTAGTAGTATTTGATTGCTTGACTTGCTATATGTGGGACTGTGGGAAACTTAAAAAAACCGGATAACTAGTCCGGCTCGCCCATAGAGGGTCCCATACGGAAATAATATGAACACGGTTTCAGCTTGAACTAGTGGCTTTATTACCAAATTTACAACTGATGTCTGAAATGCCCTTTATGTAGATAATAAGTTAAATTGAATGTTACTTAATACAGGATAATCTCTTAATACTTATAGTCATTAGATAGGCATTTTATTGCTTGAATGGCTTAGGCTTCTTATGATATACTTTTTTTTTGCTTATTATAGAATACTAGTATCTCTTGCATAGTTCACTCACAAATATTTTCCAGATATTGCATTGTGGGTGTGGAACCTAACTGAAACTGTTATTCTAAACTAAAGGATATTTAAAGACATTGCATATTATATGGCAGACATTGGAACTCTATATAGCACACTGACTTAATTAAAAAATATATTTTTTAATCTAATGTCAAGGCAGTATGTTCTCTACTAATGAAAAAGAAAATTCTCCTGTTATACATACATATTATCGCGTTAGTTCACCTTTAATCTCTGAATATAAATTTTAAGTAAGTAATAAAAGAAGCTAGGTATTTCCTGAGAACATAAAACAATAATAAAAATGTTTTATGTAAGTAATAATGGTTGTTTTCTATGATTTATTTATGACGCATTAGGACAATGTCCGACTGTCAAACTTAACCTACTATGAACACAGAGGGGTGTTATTGGTTTGACGTGTGACATACAAATATGTGCGTCTATCTGTGATCCAACCCAACACATCTTAAAGGTCGGCAACGCACCTGTAGCTCCTCTGGGGTTGCACGGGGCCGTGGGCGGCGGTAATCACTTACCATCAGATGACCTGCACGCTCTTTTGCCGTGTATTTTCCATTAAAAAAAAAATCTGTGATTGTAGCATCCAAACAGATGAACCGATTTCAATTTAGTTTTTATATTTGAAAAGTATCTTAATTAGTGAGTAGTTTAATTACATTACCATTTAATTTTTTCTCTTATCATATTGACTTTAATGTTAATGTGTTTTTGTGGGTGCAGTGTAGGTCGCCCACGTTTATACAACGTGACATTATACGACCATAATAGTCAAAATTAAGAAATTGAAAGTAGCGAGTCAATTTTTGTTTCAAAACAAATTTAATCTGTTTATTTACACTCATTCGCTTGAGTGTGTGACACTATATACATATTTTTTTTTTTAGTATAGACCATTTTTTTATTATCTGTATCTGGATTCAGGATAATTTTTTGAGCTCTAAATAGGGATCTCAAGTCGTTAGTCTTTATCTATTTATACAAAAGAGAAAAATTGTGTGTTAAGTGGCGGAACTCAACGCCGTGCTCTCCTTTAAGAGGGATGGACTGATAGAAATACAGAACACAAAGCCTATCTCGTTTACAGTCAAACCCGTTCCAACTTCGTCACAATGACGTCTTCAATATTTATATTAGCTGATGTAAATATTTTGTGGGTGTTGGCCGCCCACGCTTTGAGAACGTCTAGCTTTTGGGTTCACTCTTATTTTATAAACATACATACTCTTATGTTATACATACATATTATTTTTTCATTTGTTTGATCTAGCTAATATAGTTAGGCGATCTAATAAGCAATGTCTTCCTAAAATAAGCGGAAATTGGTGAAATGTGTGTTTTATTACTGGGTTCATGGGATTTTTATTATACTATATGTGAACATATTTACTAAGATATTTATTATTTGTTTTTTCTCGCTCTGGTAACGAGGCAAAGCGCGGTATTGTGTTACGCCACTCAAAACGAAATGCCTTCAAAATTCGGCGGTGCGTGCTAAACGTAGAGTCTTAACACTGAGTTCACTCTACTTAATATACCTCTACCACTCTTTGAAGCTAAAAATATATTTACTATGTGAGTGATAGACAACGCACACACAAGAAGGGAGTGTAGAGGAGCACTAAGATTTTGTTTCTGTGGGAAAGGGAAAAAATAGGATATAGCACTATCGATATAAAAGTTATATCTTTATTGTCGATTTCGTTGATTTTTTTCTTAGGGTTATCCTCAAGAAACTTTATCCCAAGTGCCGCTATTTACGATGTGCTTAATAAGTTATTGACTAAATAAATCGCTAAATCCTGTTTCCATTACTTTTAAGAAAAAAAACTATGGAATGGCGGAAATTGAACAACCAAAATCAATTGAATACAATGTCACGAATTTATTTTTAACATTGACCTCATTTTATAGACTTTTTTTCTGTTGTATTTATAATATAGTCTCTTTCTGTTTAATTTTATCGCCACCGGCTGTGAACGGTTGTGTGTTTCGATGCTTTTGAGTTTGACGTATTCTGTGTATGTGATAACAGACATACTCTGTCTGTATTGTAGCTTCCACACGGATGAACCAATTTCTTCTTCTTGTCTATCCTGTTATACGTGAAAGTGCGTGAAACTGTAGGTGCATTTAATTTAACTGACCTATCGACCTCTGTAGTTCTGACTTTTGTGCCACCGTAGCAACGGACACCCGCGATCACGCGTCCAATTGCCTCAATAGGAAAATTGCGACCAAAGACCCAACCAGTCTAAATTTAGGTGCATATATGAACGGAATGCTATTTTAGGCCCATTAAAGTTAATTTGAGAAGCGCTTTCAACTAGCTTGAGTGGTGGTATTGTGAATAATATGATTGTAACTAAGAATCAGTATATTTTTTTTATCTTGTAAAGATAAAAGAATAGGTACACTAAGTAACGGAAGAGTCTTTAGTCTATACTAATATTATAGAGGCCATCGTGGCGCAGGGCCACAAGCGTGCGACGGTTGACGATTCCTACTCAGGGATGGGGTAATATTTAATACTTTCGTTTCCTCGCTCTGGAAACGAGGCAAAACTCGCCGTTGTTTTCGGCTACTCAACACGCAACGTCTACAGAGTTCGACAAAAAGTAAAAATATTTTATTCCCCCTAATGGAAATCGAACCCACAACCACCGCGTTTTAAAGTCACACACTTGTGCCCTTGCATCACGACTCGCCGGGGGCTAGTAAATATTATTATGTAAAAGATCCTATCCTATCCTATCTACACTTTTTTTTTCTATTTCACTATCTACATATACAAATCGCGTACGTGTTGTTTAGGGAGAGATAAGATAGCCTTGAATTTGGTGTTTTACATGATAACAGATAACAGTTACATATTTAGTAAAGCTCATTGAGGCCATCTTAGCGTACGCACTAGCGTGTTACTGTAAAAGGCGACGGTTGTGGGTTTGATTTCCCCTCAGGGTAATGAAATATTTTTATGTATTCGCACTGGTAACGAGGCAACGCGGCGTTGAGTTTGGTCAGTCATCACGCAATTAGTCTCAAAAATTATACAGCGTGTAGGTATAAATAAACGCAATATTTTTTTCTTTCTCTTTATTTATTTTATATAATGAAAGGTGCTTAAGGTAAATAACATTAAACTCTTAACGTTTATCACTAGATTGATTTATCTTCTCATTCATTTATACGGTTGGCTGCTCTGATGCTAATCTGATCGGATGTTGGCAACATTGTTAGTCAACTTATGTAAAATGTGGTGGATCTAAGTCATAAATTATGGAACCACGGATTAATTAGATTTTTCTATTTTTTGCGTGACGGATAGAATATACTCGCTTTTTCCTTTAAATTAGCATTTATATACTTTATGCACAGGGAACCTCGGTGAACCTAATATTAAGACGCCGTTCCCAATAAGACACTTCCGTTTCCCACTACCCGCCAAAATGTACAGTCATTGTTGAGTGGCGGAACTCCACACCGCGCTTTGCCTCGTTATTAGACCAAGGAAATGAAAATTAAATACTAGCGGCCCACTCGACCATTCGCCTGCATACCCCTAACAATATGGTTTACTATGGTGCGTTTTCCAACAGATTCTTCAGAACTTTTTCTCCGAATGGTTTCATCCAAATTGCATTAAAAGCCGAAGCTTATCATTACAAAATTTCCTTGATGATGAAATAATTTTCGCTCATAAGTTTCAATATACATGACAAATAATAATCGATGAAACATCATTGCAATTTTACAATTTTCAATTATGTTTTAATCCCAAAATGCGATTATTTAAGAAATTTATAAAATTTATATTTTTGCCATATTTAACTAGTTTTGCAGCGCCTGTGCTTAAGGCAATTCGCTGGCCTTCCTTATTATTTTTATTTCGATATTTAAGGCTAACTAGGACTAAAGCACTCCTGAAGAATGCAACGTTCATACATAAGAAAAAACAATAATCGGACCAGTAGATCCAGAGATCTTAGCGTTTAATCAAACAAACAAACAAAGTTACATAATCGCAAGTCGACCTATTAAAAGCGTGTTAATGTTAAAAGATGTATCATTTATAGATATATCAGAGCATAGACACTCAGTTCTCCTCAATCCAGAATATTCTGTGTTGATAGACTGTTAAGATAAAGGTAAAACTAGGCAGCAAAGAAATGATACAAATTGAACCCACGACCTCCTCTGTACAGTCAGAAACTGCTGCGTTAAACTTCTTTTTTTAATAATCGCGTAATTACGTATTACGTCGTATAAGAAGTCATTCACTTCGTCGAGACGTCTGGGTGTATGACCCTTAAAATATCTGCCGATCGATACAGCATTCATGTATACGGTCTTTAATGCAATGACGGAGGTAGTTGGTTCAATTTCTTCCCAAGATTCTTTGGTTTTTGTCTTGAGTTAGGTTAGAGAGTTAAGGCACTCCATTCTTCATGTTTCGCTCATTCTAGTGACATGGAATGTTGAGTAGTGGAACCTTATGTTAGAAATAAATGAATTCAAATTCCTTAGCGTCGACTTCTTTAAATTATTATATGAAGATTAATTTAGTTTTTAACAGTCGCAAGTTAAGTGGTTATAGTTAGATTAGCGAATCGTAACACCGCTCTTTGATAGATGAGCTCTCATTTTAGTAATATTTATAATATAATGTATAAATATAATTTAGTGAAAGGTATTTGTTATTTCTATCTCTTGATTCTTGTTCCACTCGAGTTTTTACCTGGATTTTGGATTACAGTTATGCAGTTGTTTCTTTTATTGTTTTTTAGCTTCACGCTGTATACCGCACAGAGCAGAGTAAGACAGCATCTTACTCTGCATTATTCTCATCTATTAGGTACTGAAACCGGATTAAAATCAATTTTCAACGCTCTGAGCTCACTCTGCATGTTGAGTCACGGAACTCAACTGCATATATTCCCCCGAGCGAAAATCGAACCTACAACCGTCGCGTTTACAGTGAAATAAGTGAAAATAACAAATTAATCAGTTTGTTTAATAACAGATAATTAACATATTGTTATCTTTCATTTGTATAGTTAAAACGTAAGTGATAAAAAATCTGTCATAATACAGACTTGATTGTCACGTTGTAACCGATATGGGAATGTTAAACTCGATTTGTTTATATATACCAAATGGAAGAAACTAGTGTTGATACTATACATACTTTTTATGTAGGTATGTATGTATGCCAGTCGCGACGCAACGGCACATACGACTGCAAAAGCGGTTGTGGGATCTTCCCCGCTCGAGGAAAAGAAATATTTAATATCTTAATTTTCTCGTTCTCGTAACGAGGTAAAGCGCGGCGTTGAGCTCCATCACTCTGCACACAATGCTTTCTAAACGGATTGACTCTAGATTGCCAGGTTACCTATCATTACAGTACAGTCAACGAGTTGTCCTGATGTTTTGCGAATTGTTCACTCAGGAAGATAATAAATAAAAGTATGAAAAATCAATAAATTAAATTTACACCTAGCTTCAGGGCGTCCACGGTTCGTATATTTCGCCTCACGAAACGCATGCATATCTTTAGCATAGTAGTCAGACGGTACCTAGTGTTAAGACACTCAGTTCCTCACACTTCGTCCTAATTTTCGACACATTGCGTGTGGTATGGCGAAACTCAACGCCGCGCGTTAACTTGTTACCAGAGCGAGGAAATTATATAATTAAATAATTCTTTACCTCGAGTGGGAATTGAAGTCAAAATCGCAGCGTTTACGCCTCGACGGCCTTATAAACATTTTTAAATATTATTCTATGACGCTTAGATTGAAATATATTTTTAATAAATATATTTTTCTCAAGTTAGTGATAAAACGTTTCTTCTGAAGTATGTAAAAATAACATAAACAAAATATTAATCATGTCACTTATTTTAAACTTATTATGCGCATATTTAGGTATTATCTTGGCAGGACAAACAAACAAGAAGATAAATCGTCATCGTTGATATATTTTTTTGAATATATATTTTTAACTTCACGCTATATCCTCGGGCATAGCTGGGTAGGCAGAGATAACATAGTGTTAGGATACTCCGCCTCTCTACTTACTTTAATTGTCGAGACCCACTTTGTCTTGTTACTAGAATGAGGAAATGAGAATATAAAATAGTTAATTATAAATATTAACGTGGTAATCGAATCCATAACCAATCTTCTTGTGCCACTGCGCCACAACGCCCTCTAAATTATCAAAAATAAAACGTGTCAATCGTCTTTAAAGTAACGTCTATACAATTCTGGGCTAATTATTATTACTTTTAATAGGACAAGGTTTTTGTCGTGACGTCATTTCAATGGTTAGTGGTTGTAAACTTCATTTTTCATGTAAGTAGAGGAAACTAAGTGTTAAAACACGCCGTTCCCTATGCATCGCTATACTTTTGGAAAACTAAACGCCGTGCCGTACTAGAGCGAAGAAATAAAATATATATCGATTTTTGCCTCCTGCATCCTTTGAATGCCTCCAGAACTTGGCGAAAAATGAGGAACGGAAGTGTCTTGACACTGGGTTCCCCGGTTTGCTCTGCCTACCGCGAAAAAATGGAAACGCTCAATCACTGTGCCTAAACGATGTCGTATTTATTATTTTAAAGTTGACGTCAACTTGACGTCAAGAACGTGTACTATCAACACGTGTATTGGCAATATTCCCACTAGAATTTTGCGAATGACTATATTGTGCTACAAGCTTTTCTTTTTTAGTTTCACTCTGTTTTTCGTACATAGCAGTAGATAGGGGACATGCGGATGTAATGTTAAGACCCCGTTCTCATTAAGACCGTTCCCCACTTTCCGCCGAATTCTCGAGGTATTGCATATTAAGTAGCGGAACTCAACGCCGCGCTTCCCCCGTTATATTTACGATATTTAATAGTTGTGGCCCCTACGGTGGCCTCAAAATATATATTTTTTTATTTAATTTTTTCCAAATGTGAATCGATTCCACAACCATCGCGTTTACAGTCAGACACAGTTTAATTAGGGCCTCGCGTAAGGCGCCAGAAGTCAATATTATGATTTAATCAGTTATACGAGTACAAACAATAAACGTAAATATTTATAAACGTCTAGAACAATTAGTACGCGTCATTTTAGTACATGAACTAGTAAGAAGATGGGAAGTCGATATCAAACTCGCTACCTCCGCATTAGAACAAATGATATATGTATATATATTTTTAGCTTCACGGTGTATCCCGCATACAGCTAGGTACGCATAGAGATGCTAGTGCTTAAACACTCCGTTCTCTACTACTCGCGATTTTTTTAAGGCATTGCGTGTCGAGAGGTAGAACTTAACGCCACGCTGTGTTCTTGTTACAAGAACATCTGAATCTGAAAAAAATGAGAATAGACGAAAAATTTAAATCGAACCCACAACTGCTATATCCGTACCTATAAAAATTATATTACAGATAGGTCGTTTTTGTAGCAACATCGTCGCATTTAACTCTCACTTGACACGTGTAGAGCAATATTTATATTTGATCTCTTATCACACAACCACGTCTGCACGCTGCCAAGGTCAGGTGACGAATAAGCAATAAAATACGTACATTGACCGTATGTACGATTCGATTTATAAATTTTATAGTTAAACTCAATATTGCATCTTTGTTTTGTGGGTGGGATATGTGTTTATGAGTACGAATTCAGTTAAAAGAAAACAAAATATACCGATATATCTGTGAACCCAAAATATATGTATATGTTGTTGTGTATCGTTGATAAAAAATACTGTCCTTACCTTTTTATCGCCAAATATATCTCGTAGGAAAATTGAAAATTATTTGTTGACGAATCAAACCCATAAACATCGCAATTACTTAAACTGTCGCAATAAAAAAACTTGTTTTCTCTCTGCCCTCCGAGGGGAAAGAGGAGAAATGCCTTCAGGGCAGATGACCCTCTCCCTCATGAGATCTTTCTCCACCCATTAATATTGGGTTGCCTTACCCCTGTCAGGGATAAGAAGATTCGGAGAAGGAATGGCTGCCCTGGCAGCATTCCTGAGTGGTTACCCAGAGAAAACGCGGTTTAAGCGTCCAGGGACCATAGCAGCTTAGGATTCGGATTGGGAGACGAGGATGCCCCTAGGCAGGTTTCTTCTACCTGCGTCCGGTGGGTTGGTGTACCAGAGGGCCAGGGCCGGGAAGTGCTGGTTCTCTGAAACGTCGACCCGGCGGTACATCCTAGCTGCGTTGGAGAGATCGTGCTTGTCCTCGATGCGGAGATCGTTATAAGTTCTTTGATTTTCACGATTATTCCGGTTAAATTAGTTTCATTTAATACGGAGATCGTTGATTGTAGCGTTCCTCACGCAACAAGGCGCATTAACGATACGCCTCAGGGCAGCGATTTGCACTTGTTACAGCGTTTATTGTTCTCGCTGGCTGACTTATGTCTTGTATCTATTATATCTTGTATTGGTACGGAGTAGGAGGCGGTATCTGAGGACCGACCGCAGCATATTGAGTGCGGCTGTCTGTGTATTCCTGGTTTTCTTTACCTGGGCGGTCATCGTCAGTCACCTGTCAATAACACCCAAGTGGCGCCTTTTCTCCACGAAATCTCAGTGCCGAGGACTGCTAGCGGAGGAGGGCTCGCTTGATGGCCCCTAAACACGAGCGCATGGATTTTTCCCACGTTCAGCGTCAGCCTCCACTCCGCAAGCTAGTCCGGTAGTAGATCCAGAGCTTGACGAAGTTCCTTGGCGGCCTTTAATTTTATAACTTGATCAGGCTGAGTCCTGACCCACGGGGATGTCGTAGTATTTTATAAAAGGATAATATATAGGAAAACTAGACACTACAGCCTCTAGAGGATATCAATATCATAGCAATGTCAATGAATATACTTCCGCACTAATATTAGATTTTCCTCTTATTTTCTTTTAATGTTACGTGTGGTAGAGTCACGTCGCCAGCAATGGCAACACGCATGGGCAGACTCGAT
>DWAN01002188.1:0-15708 GCA_018230445.1 Heliconius hewitsoni
AATTTATATTTCCATTTCTTCGCTCTGGTGTCGAGGCAAAGGGCGGCGTTGAGTTTTGCCACTCAACACGCAATGCCTCCAGAATGTGCCTGCTGTGTGCGGGATATAGCGTGAAGCTAATTTAATTTAATTTTTTTTAATTTAATTTCTTGAAGCTCAGAAAAAATGCAACTTAGAAAGGTCCGTAAAAGCTTAGAAAATCTTAATTTAAATCACAACAGAAATGTAGGCAGCAATTTTTTTTTAATTTCTCTTAGACATTCGCGATTATTGGCAATTTTATATTATATAAATATATAAAAAATGGTTTAGTTGAACGTAACCAATCATTAGATGCCGTCGTAGCGCAGCCTCATGCGTATGTCTATAAGTGCGACGTTTATAGGTTCGATATCCGTTCTGCGAAATTAATTATTTTCATTTCCTCGTCCTAACGCCTAACGAAGTCAAGGTGGTGTAGCGCGTATATGTATGTATGTATATGCAGTATGCCTGGTATCGTATCCACATTAAAATACTTACACGTATATATCTTGTCTATGCTTTATTTATATGTATATATATATCCTGGCAGGGTAGCCATGTGAATATTCTGTTCCAACGTCTATTTATTAGTAATCTTTACCAGCACCAGAGCGAAGAAGATATTTTATTTTCTCGAATGGGAATCAAACCCAAAATTGGAGATGGCCTGGAACCCAGTCGTTATATCATCATAACGTAATTTCAAACTTAACGAAAACTTAAATTCAATAAAAAATGTAATGTTTATACTCTTTACGTCTCTTGCATTCAAAAAAAAAAACTAAAAATATTTGACACATATCATACACAATCCGTTGTCCATTTACAACCAAATTCTGGAGGCATTGAGCGTTGAATGGCGGAACTCAATGCCGCGACACCAGAGCGAAGAAATTAAAACATTACATTTTTCATTTTACATTTCCTTGAGTGGGAATCGAACCCACAACCTTTCGCACTTAAAGACACACTTTATGTCCATGCGCCAGGACTGGTCTCTGAATGGAATGGAGAACGCAGTGTCTTAACAGCAGGTTCCCTCTACCAACCCTGCTGCTGTGGGATACAGCATGACGCTTAAAAAACCAAATAATAATAGCTGTAGTAATTTAGATGTCTATACATCTATAGCGACGGCCATATATAAATAAACAAAGTTAGGAAAAGTCGTCAGTGTTATAACAAAGACGTAAAGACATTTTGTCAGCGAAGATTGATTTATTTTTGTATCAAATAATAGGTTTAGATTAGGAGAGCAATTATTCGGCTTATCTTGAGTTAAAATAGTCTATTTAACATTCCGAGGGCCTGTTTAAACAAGAGATCCTCCTCCATCTTCATTTTAGTGATAAAATCCGACATTTTTGTATGGACGTTGTATTATCTAAATATGTTTTGGTATAGTTTTATTTAATTTTCAAACGATTTTACAAAGGCAGAGTTTCGACTGTATGTGGTTTTAGTATGTTTGTTATGTGATTTCTTCGCGAATTGTAAAATTAATTTTAATGATTCGTTGTTGTAAGGTATGTCATATTTTAGAGGTGATCTAAAACATAAACTACCTCACCAAAAAGCTTTCTAATCTCAGGCTTTTGTCTGCTTATTAGAGCGAGGAAATGAAAATAATTCGCTTCCACAAGTGGAAATCGCGCACCCAAAACCGTCACGTCTAAAATCAGACGCTGTGCTTAATATTTGTGAATATAAATATTTATCTTAAGGGGCTTTGTACTATAATGTATATGTATACCTACATCTTGGAAGGCATCTTGGTTCAAATTCTTTGACACTTGCCGACTTAGCTCTAATGCTCTCTAATGCACTTAACAGTAGACGTGCCGTGATTAAATTAAGATATTGATTAAGTGAGAAGGGAGATATTCGGATAATTTGCTTAGAATAATCAGGTGCAAGGTGAGGTGCTCGTAGCGCAGTAGGACGGCAGTGAATCGCGACGGTTGTGGGTTCAATCCCCATTGGAGTATTATTTTCAATCTCTCATTCCAGTCGACGCGGCAGGGCGTTGAGCACCGTCACACAGTACGCAATGTTACGTAAATTAGCCAGAAAGAACGGAGTCTCTTAAATCTAACTTCTCTCTCTAACGTATACCCTGCTATACGAAAAAAAGGGTGAAGATGCTTTTATTTAGTCAAACGCGCATCATTAAATCCGATTTAAGGTTGGATATTTATTTTTGAATTGTATCTGAAGAAATCAAATATGTTTATACAATATTGATTAGAATTTTACATTTCGTGATACATACCATACACGCCATTCCCTACCGGCAATTGGTCTACGTCGAAGTTTATGAAGCAGTATAAATTGCCCATGCTTAAATCGAACCCACGACTATAATACTTACTAATAACCTTTACAAACGACTCTTTAAACGCTTTACATTTAGCAGAAACAGACACAATGTGTAAGTTGTATAGCTAGACGAAACATGTGTGTTTTGGCGTTACGTTAACATTGAAATGTGACGTCATCTGGATACGTGGCACTTCATTACTGTGCACTTTCGTAGGAACTTCTTTCCACGCGCTTAAATGTAGAATGACCTACCTGCGGCAGTGTTTCCAGGTCGTTATGACTTGGGTACCTTCAAAAAGCGCGTCTAACTCAACCTTAGAGGCCGGCAACGCACCTGTAGCTCTTCTGATGTTACACGGGGTCATACATCATGGGCGGCGGTGATCCTTTTCTATTAGGTGATCCTTACGCGTTTGCCTTGTCTTTCCATTAAAAAATCTCCTTATAGAGATTCTAACAACATCAGTCAGTTAATAAACCTTCCAAAGAATTTTAATCTAGCTGAATAAGAAATTAAGAACGTATGGCTTAGTGGTGAAATTTTCGCTAATGATACGTTTGGACAGTTCCCGAGAAGCGCTACGTTAAAATTTATAAGTATTTTTAATAATCATTTTTTGATAAAATATTATTATTCATACTACAAAATTCTAATAAAAAATATAGTTTACTTTAAATTAAAAAGCGAAACCTTATGAATTTACCATGAATATTTCAAGACGACGACGCCTCGAGTCTAAGAAAATCAATTTCCTTTAATAAACTGATTACGTTCCAGCTAAGGATGCTGTGGCTGCGCTTATTACTGCACAAGGTACGTCTACCTGCCATTATCTACGTACATACATACGTAACATTTGATAACATTGCTATCAAATATTTTAAAATAATATGTGATTTTTATATGGAATATTAAACATTTTCTAATATTATATGCCTTGTGTCCCCACAAAATATTTTATCGTTTTGCAATGCACAGCGTGTATGTTGCCGGTCATAAGAATATTTTTAACAGACTGTAATAAAACCGAGAATGAATCTTGACTGAAACTACAGTGTGAATCCTCCGTAAACGTTAAGGTGGAAGTTTCGTTCCACATTTGGGAAACTAAAATATTACTATTCTTCTTTCTACTTTAGGCAAAGAACAGCATTGAGTTCCGCACCTCAACCCACAGTGTTTTGAATTCGAAGAACGGAGTGTCTTGACACTAGGTTCTCTCTGCCTACCGCGCTATATACAGAATAAAGGACGCTAATAAAACGACTATGAAAAGCTATGTAGGTAGATGCACTAACGGATTATTATATAAATATACTTTAAAGATGAAGATTTTGTTTAATTGTACGTCTTAATTCCAGAAAACGTAGATCCGAATTGAGAGAAAAAAAGAAAGACGACAGGTTATATTAAGCGTAATATGTAGTTACATAATTTCAATTTAAGTTTTCTAGGTAAACTACTGTCAAAGTTTAAGAAACACAACTCTTATTTATTTTATTTGAGAAAGAGGGCGAAGCCGCACACATAGTAATACCTACTTATTTTATTAAGACCTCATCCATCCATCCATAAGGGCAGTACCGATCGCGCCTATAAAACTGTATGAAAACATAAAGTTCAATATCAAAAGCGTATATACGGTAATAAAGTTGAATCCCTTTCTACTAGCTCATTCACCGGTCTGTCGATTCGATGCAGCGTTATCAACCCCTGACAGGGACGTTTAGGGTTGTAAGGTTCTTAAAAGGAAAAAGATAAATCACAAGTTATTATTTAACTATCACATTTTTTAAAAATCAAAATAACGAAATATTATATTTACATATATATTTTTTTGGTTTACGCTGTATAATTCATACATTAGGGTATGCAGAGGGAGCCTAATATTAAGATATTCCGTTCCCCACTTTCTGCCGAATTCTGGAGGCATTATGTGTTAAATAGCGTAATTCAATGCTGCGCTTTGACACTAGAACGAAGAAATGAAAATATACGATATTTCATTTCCTTGAGTGGGAGTCGAGCGCACAAACTGACACAACTAAAAACTAATAAGACACAACAGACAGATTCTATCTTGGCTCGCAAGTCCAAACCACAACTGCAATCTTCTCTATATGAAACGCCATCTACTCACCAACATTCGCATGGTCAACCTATAGAATGTTAAGGATATTTTTATTTTCTCTGTAATAGCATCTAAGTAAGAAATTTCTTTTTTTATTTACAACGTTCCCGTATTTCAACTAAAAGAAAGTAAAATATCAATTACTTCTCTAGTATTTTAATACCAAGGTCATCGGTTCTGAGGCAAATGCGGCCAGCCCACTACCACTACAGCTTACCTGTCCACCTGGAGTGGACACCACGTTTTAGCCAGCATAACTGAAGATTTACCTTAGTGGCGTGTCATTGGAGAGGCCTATGTCACGCAGTAGACGAGAATAGGGTGATGATGATACCTTTACTTCAAGGTGTCTTTTATCTACGGGATCATATTGTGAGAGGTTCCCACATCACACAAATCCGTGGGAAATGCGAGAAAATCTATAAAAAATATTAATTAGTGTAATAGCCAAATATTGTTTGAATTCATGATAATTGCATAATTCTCAAACAGCATAATTGACAGCCCTAAACACATTTAAGCTAAGGGGGAATAACTCAAGGATTTGATAAATTTACGGAGGCCGTACCGCGACCGGATATTTAGAGGTTTTTTATACTCTCCGCTCTACTTTGCGAGGGATAAGTTATTTAATGTATATTCAATCGATATTGGTATTTAAATTATTTTTAACTATATGAAATCGATAGTAAATTGTAAGTTTAGATTCAAAAATGATAGTATATCTATCTACAATTTATACACTGACGCCGAAGAAGACGCTATCGGCAGGATATATAAGAAGGAGGCAATAGATATATTACGAAAACAACTAACTGCGCCGCAATTAACATAAACAACGGCCAAAAAACTCGGATTTGACAAAAGTAACTCGGATTTGACAAAAGCAGACCATTCAGGATATTAACGTCCACTTCACATTTTAAAAAGAAAAAAGAAACATTTTTCATAATCAATTAAGAACGACACGAGCAAGGACAACAAAAGTCTGTGGCGCATAACAATCCAAAACAAAAAAAAAAGAAACATATTTGTAATGTATATATGTATTTATGTTCTCTTGGTGTTATTTGAAAAAGTAAATTGTTAGTAAGCGCAAATTAATATATGATATTTCAAAAATAGTTGAAGGTGGAAATTATATCCACGATTCAAGACAGCCGTAACAATAGCTCCTGCTGAAACCTGTATTTACAATGAAATAATATATATAAGAAGATAGTCTACAGTTTTATCAAATACAGCCAGTCTACGCTTTACAACTATTCTACAATATCATCGGATTTTCGAGTAGCTAAGTAAATAATATGAAACATAGGCTAAGTCTAGACTGAAATGGATATTCTGGACACGTTCACCATTCTGGTCACGCCCGTGACGCTCTGAGAGTCACTGTTTGTTTGTTATTGAATTATTTCGAAAATATCTAATATAACTTTGTTAAAATGATTTACATTTTAGTTGAGTTAAGCTTTTAGCCGCATAATAAATAAAATGTCTTTGATAATAAATAATATGAGGTCGTGGTCGTCGTGGTTTAACGGCACAATATCTGATTATAAACACGACACTTGTGGATTTGATTCCCTCTCGGGGGAATATCTTATTTTCATATGACTTTCCTTGCTCTGGTAAGGAGATAAAGCGCGGTGTAGAGTTCCACCACTTTACAAAACACAAGAGAAATTGAACAGAAAATAATTTAAGTTTTCTCTTCTCGGCACTTTCACTTACCACGTCTCCCAATCTTTTGTAATTAAACTGATATATAAAAATACACGATGAAGGTAAGGTTAATAATATAATATCGTCGAACGGGATTTGAATAGCATCTTACAATGACGTAATGTAATTTTTGATAATATAAAATATATTACTATTAAAGTAGGAAGTAAAATTCAAAACAAGCTCATAACACTGGATTTGTAGATTTCATCTACCCACACTGCTTTGTGCGTCGGAATTTAGAATGAAGCAAAAAAATCTACAACATAAAATTGTGTCTTTACGAATTGAGTGAAAATTAAAAGCCTTTTATATTATCCTGGATGATGCAGGAGATGACGGTGGTGGCTTCCTCTAGGATTGTCGGATATCACTGACTTTTGAATGTAACTTGACAATTCAGAAGCGAATGTCAGAGGTGAGATTTTTTTCAGTTTCAAACTGTATCACGAATATAGCAGAGTAGGCAGAAGCAACTTGGGAACCTAGTGTTAAAACGCTGAAAGATGAAATATAAAAATATATAAATAATTTTCTTTCGAAAAATAAGCATTTTTAAATGTGTATTTTCCGAAAGAAAATTTAAACTTGTAACTTTATTTGATAGCTCGAACCTTTTTCGACCATAATTTTTCATAAAGCTCGTATTTCCCACTTTGATGTAAGAATAATATTCATAAATGTCGTTCTGGCTGAAAGCATTTCAATATAGTTTCCGTTTTATAGGAACCCCATTGAAAGAAAACACCCTTAGGAGTATTACTTTATAACTATAAATATAAAATTAGTTTGCGGTTCGATACGGCCTCTTCTTCTACTTATCTTCTATTCTATTCTATTCTCTCTTATATTAATATAGTTTGTATTAAATACCGCAAGTAAATAAAAATGTAATATACATTTATTCTATAATATTGACAAAGTTGACAAGTGATTTTTTATAATTTTTTTAGCCTCACGCCTAGAGGGACCTATTTTATGATACTCTATACACATATTTTGCGGTTTTTTTTCAAATCTAGCCTTGATATTAAGTTATTTTTGCCTACTCTGATTACAGAGTTTTATCTCATTTTATCTTTATTGTTTAACTCACATTAGTGAGATAAAAAAATAAAGATAAAATGAGGTAATCTTTCAGAGTCTAATCATATTATAATTTATAAAATGTTCAAACACGATAGATATAAAACCTTTTTTAGTAGGTTACTTGTCTTATGTTCGGTTTAATTAAAGTTAATCAATAAAGGATAATTGGGAATTAGAAAAATTATGAGATTCTATATACATAAGTATATAGAAGCTCATAATACACACACCTATACAACCTCGCGTATAGCAGGGTAGGCAAAGGGAACCGGGGGACCTAATGCTAATACCCTGCGTTCCAAATGAGACAATATCGCTCTCCACAAGCGTGTTGAAGCCACGCTTTTTGTCTTCACAAGAACGGAAATAAAATAAAAATATTAAATATTACATTTCGAAATCACACCCACAACCTTCACGTTTTTTTATAAAAAAAAATTACAATCTCAATCTTATCTAGACAAAATCTTGACATAGGAAGGAACTCTTATATCTAAGACGCAACTTGTTATACATTTCTATGAAGCAAATATCCAAACTACACTATAGCGAAACGTGCTTGTTGAAAGTATAGAATATGGATGAATAATTCATGCCACGATATCGTCGGCCTGTCATCACACCGTCTTCTAACTTATATTATAAGGAGATGCTGTACGTTTTGTTCGGTTTTAAAAAACGTTTTGTTATTGATTTTCATTTTTTATTAATTTGACTATTTAATATTAATATTAGATTAAGTATGTATAAAAGAGGATGGAATGGCGTCTGACTGTAATCGCGATGATCGTGGAATCGATACCCACTCGAAAAGTATGACTTACATATATGTGTTTAGACAAACAATAATAAAATTACATTGATTAATCAGTCATAATAATTTTGATATAAATCTATATAAAAGAGAGCTATTTCCAAATTTCAATATGAAGGCGTCTTCACACTATATCCCGCACATAGTAGGGTAGGCAGAGGGACCTGGGAACCTAGTGCTAAGGCACTCCGTTCCCACTAATATATTTCCGTTTTTTACTCTCCGCTAAATTCTGGAGGCATTGAGAGGCGAAATTCAAGCGCGTTTTTATCGTTACCAGAGCGAGGAAATTAACATATTATCTAAATTTTTAATTTCGCCGAGAAAGAATTGAACCCACAACTGTCGCTTTCGCAGTCGCACGATTGTGGCATCTGTGCCACAACGACAACTTTTTTTAAGTAAAATATTATACTAAAATTTATATATAAAGAGTGGCTCAATAATAAGTGTAACATAGTATCGAAGCTTCTTGTCTCGTGAGGAGTCGGTTTTCATTGAGATATTATTGTATGTTTAATATTACGGTATATCGTTGTCTATTATTTGAATTGGTATCTTCAAATGCCGCGTTATGTTTTAGAACTATCGATCCGCCTTCATGGCATTTAGGAATATAGATAGGTCCTTTCGCTTTAGATTTAAATTTCTGTAAATTTGTAATACAAATTATATATATTAGAATATAAATAAAAAAGATTCTATGTTTTTTATTTATATTCATTAACATAATAAACAAGTTGGCGTTTAGTTACACCACTTAACTCGCAATATCTCGTTTGTCTCGTCGGCGGTGCGTGGGGACCGCAGTACTCTGATGCTAGGACTACAAACTCAACGGTTGCGAGTTCGTTTTCCATTCATTTCCCTGAGTTCGAAAAAAACCCATATCCTCGCTCGTACTTTCGTGACCTCGCTCTGGCAACAAAATAAAGCGCGGCGTTGAGTTCTGTCACTGTATATTCAATGTCACCAAATAGGGCGGCGTGAGATATATGATTCAAAACATGAAATTACATTTCTGAAATAAAATCCGGTATTTCAAATTCAAGTTATTAAACATCTAAAGAGGCCACGTTTACTTCAAAATGTGAAAAGTTAATTAAACTCCGGATTTCAAATACAGTTAGTTATTCTTTCCGCTTTTTAATTTGACCATTAATTAATTTTCTACTACAAAAGTTCACTCTCACAGAAACATTTGTTTTATCTGTTCCTTTTGCATTACAAATGGAAATTCTTTGTAATATTTTCTTTGTTTATTATCCAAGGTTATTATATTAAGTAATGAAAATGTTATTTTTGAATACATACGAGTACATATAATTAAGGTGTCTGTCGCAATGCGATATATACAGATTCAAATTGAAGAATATTTAAATTTTAAATTAGTTATTTTTATTTTGTCGTTTTCGAAACACAAAGAACAGCACCACCCAATTAACACGCTGTGTCTTCACGCTTAGGGTATGAAGCGGAAAATGTGGTTCCTTTACTAAGTTCCCTCTGCCTATCCATCTATATGCCAACAAGGCATGAAGGTTAAAAGAGATATATTCAAAATATTGTATTTTATTTTAATATTTCAATTTCAATTTATTATCTTCGGGATCAGTAAGCCTAGGTCCTGCGTTACCGGACCTAGCTGCTTATAGGCTGCGCCACGTAGATGCTCCTATCGCGCAATGTGGCAGGAAAAACAACTAATAGTGGGTAAAAAACCAACTAACAATCGGAGACGGTGGCGCCAACCCACAAACATTTAATCTTCTATCCCAAATGTCTGTTCACCAATTTTTATGATAATTTGACTAAGGCGACAGTAATGCAGTAACTTGGCCAAATACTGACAAAATACAATCTGATCTTTCCAAGTGTTGACACGAAGAAGAACGTCTACAGTCAGCATATATAAGGAGATCACCACCATCTGGCCACACACCGCATAATTTTCAGTCACCTCAACGCAATTTGCTGTATCTAAGTGGGAAAGTGATAAAACATCAAAGACCCGAGTGAATATCGAAGCCAAAACCGTCGTTTTTACACTTGCTGTTTTAGATATTCACCAATTAATTAAAGTTCTAGTTACATTAACAAAAACAAATAAAAGTTTCAAATTCACCTTATAACGTGGCGTGAAAGAAATCCCACCCCTACTATTCAAAACATTTAATTAACATCAACCCCTTTGTTACGAGTATTCAAGTTATTCAAAGAATTTAGCGACTAATTACGACACGCCTAGGCTTAGACCTTTCTACCCTATCTGCATTCAAAGGATGACCTTACTTATATTTAATTTTGAATGGATATTTTTTAATTGCATAAAGATATATATGGTTATACGAATAACTAGTTTTTACTTGTGGCTTCGTCCCCGTCCAATTGAGTCTTTTTCAGTTCGGATGAGTAGTATCTGGGATTTGAGCATTCAACCAAACAAACTTTCTAACTTTCTTATATTAGTATAGATATATAGAGGAAAATGCTTAAATAGAATATAAAATTTAAAGAATTAATTATAATTATGTCAGATTTTTTTATGATTTGGCCATAGCGGCGTAAGGGGGTCAATATCGGGCTGTAACGAATGTTCGATTCTCACTGAGGGGAAAATTGGACGGAAAATGGTATTATATTTGAACATTTTACTCTAACAAACAAGTATATAATTTTAACATAACTAATATGATGTACCTTATCAAAGCCTTTTCGAGGTGATAAATTAAACAATGACGGTTGCCACTTGCCAGTCGACGGTCGTGGGGGTGGCTCGCCTTATCGCGGCTGTAAACTTTATGACATTTTAAATAAACTTCCATTTGATTGTGATTTAGTTATTATAGCAAATAAAATCATAACACTTTTAGTTATAGTTTTAAAGTCAGTGTTAAGATACTCCATTCTTCATTTTCAGTTCGTTTATGAAACACTTTATGTTTTCTGGCGTAATTCAAAATCGCGCTTTGGCATTACTAGAAAGGGATTCTGAATATATAAAAAAATCGATCAAGTTAGAGTCGAAGGCCTCCAACGCGTCGGCAACTACAACTTATAAAAGTAGACATTTTTTTTAGTTTAGTGGCGTTTGTGTTTTTTTTGTAGCGTCATAAGAACAATATAATTTTTAAACGTTTCACAAATAAAAGTTAATTGTCCTAATGTGGTGGCGTTTTCTATATCCACATACGTATAACTATTAAACTAGATATCTTTTTAAGATGTTATACAAACGGAACGAACAGGAAGTAACCCGCCACTCACTCGCGGAAGTGCTCGGTGGGTAATATCCGGACGTCGCTCAGAGCGCCGTAACTAATATAAGGCTATTATCTGGCAAATTGTTTCACATGGAGCTCCAGAGTTCCCTCATTTAATTAGTTTCAGCAAGTTATGCTGACTTTGTGAACTGGTCGAAGCGTTTTAGTTATTGGATATGCAGTATGCTATAAGTTTCGTAGTGGAACGGCCATGTTGCAGTTGAAAAGCTTATATATGTTGATAATAGATTTAAATAACAGTATGGAATATTTTTCCATCCGTTCGTCTGTTCGGGCGTCGTGGCACAGTGGCAAAGTATTACACGTGTTCGATTCTCACGAGTGGCATTAAATTATTTTATATAGGGCGGAAAATAGAGAACGAAATATCTTAACACGCTCACTATGTGCCCTGCCCTGTTATATAGGATACAGTATGAAGCTAATTTTAAATTATAATAAATTTCATTTTAGAACGGTTATGGTGCAGTTGGAGAGTGTAAATGGTAATAGATTTAAATAACACTAAGGAACATTTTTATAAATGACGATCATACAATGATGGTGATATTTTCATACGAATTTCACATTTTATTCAATTTTAAACCTACTCAGGACATGAATTTAAATTATGTTATTAGACATGTCCTATCTTCCTGCCTTTTAACTTCACAAATCAAATATTTTTACAGATTTTATCATTCTCACATATTTTTTAGTCGCGACTTCTCTGTGGTCAAACGGAAATAAATAAATATTTGGGAATTTTGTATGACAAAGGTACGATTTATGTCATGCAGTAGAGTCTATATATAGGCTTCATCGATGAATAGGAGGAACGAAAGCATCTTATTCTCTTAACATTAGGTTCCCAGATTCACCCTAATTTGCTATTTTCAGGATAAAGCGTAAAGCAAAAAATAGCTGTTTTTTTCAAACTTAAGGTTAATGTTGCTAGCCCTACTGGTTTTTACAGTGACACTAGGTAGATGGGAATGAGGTTACTATGTCTCTGCCTATGAGGAGGTCAACGGCGGACAGGGCGTCCTCTGTGGGACTCGAACCTCGGTTTGCGGCAGTCGAGAGGAAAAAATAAGTTGACATTAGGACGAATTCTTTAGATTTTTAATATGAGTAACTATGAGAAATATAGATAGTGAATTTTAAATCCATGATCATCTTGTGTCACAAAAGCTTCATTACAATCCTTTATTTTTACCTTAATTCAATACATCACACTCAGCAGACTGCAGACAGTACAGTATAAATAGTCCGTGAAATAAGGCGCGTGATGACAAAACGATGGTCTCGATTCCGCGCGCGGCGCACGCGCATGCCGCAGTTAATCCCCGTTTTCCTGCTGATTTCGTGTGTCATTGACTTATATTTCAGGCAAATCGAAATAAATCTGAAATTAACATGTTCGCAGACACATATATTTACATTTTAGGTTCTAGTCATGGCACAGGTTCACACGGTTGTGACTATGAAACCGATAAGTTGTAGGTTCGATTGCTATTTGAGGAAACGGAATATTTAATATCTTCATTTCTGTGCTCTGGTGTCGAGGTAAATCGCCATGTTGAGATTTATTCAATACACAATTTCTCCATTCGGGAAGTGCGGTTCACTTTTAGACACTAAGCTGTGTGTCTATTCTGCTATGCGGGATACAGTGTGAATGTAGTATGTTTTTATCGAACGAATTATTTCGGATTTTTTGTGTTTAGCGCGAACGGCGGGCTTAAGACCAAAGGGTGCTTTTGTTTTCATGGATTTTCATGGATCTTATTCATTTGTCGTAAATTATAGAGATATATAACAAAAATTATACAAAAATTTCAAATATTGTATCAGATTGTATGTACATTAGTATAAAAGTGATTGATTCCCGCGAAGTAGCTGGAGGCACAATTTCCTTTCATTTCCTGAAGCATACCATGAATTATTAACTTTTAATGTCGAACTTTGAACCCGCAAAAAATTAAACAACAACTTTGATATACCTTTTTCTAACAAAATAAAAAAAAAATATCACAACATCTAATTATGAATGCGTTGGTTGTAGATTCGATTTCCGTTTGGAGGAATATTTTTTTTCATTTGGTTTGGCAACACAAAGCGTAGTGTTAAAATCCGCCACTCAACCTCCAAAATCCCCAACATATACGGAAAGCAGAGAACGGAGTGTCTTGACGCTAGATTCTTCAGGTCTACCTTGACATACGAGAATAAATGTGAAACAATATTCAACTATTTGTAAGATTCTTACAATAATGAATGCTTAAAATTATTTCCCAAATGTCCTTACTTGAGGCTATTGGGGGAAGTATAGAGTAGTAAGTAAGTATAGTTTTGTATACATTGAAAGATATTCCCTAAAGTGGGGTCAAACCCGCAACCTTTGCGTTTTTACTTTGACACTTCCAATGTACTAACAACGACGTCCAATTTATTATTTATTTTACTATTTTATTTGCTAAATTTGGTTATCTTAGGTATTCTAACGGCAACCAGATTTATTATACGCAGAGTTCTTGTCCCAGACTTGTACACATTCATTTACATTGTGGAACAAAACGATTTACATTTTTACTTTTGTTTGAGGAGATTCTTCTTTGTAAGGAAATCCGCCTCAGACATTACGAGTTACTTCTCTGACAGGTATATGAAATTAAAATGGATTATCGTGAATAAATCTTGGAATCTATATTACTGTCCTTGTATGGTTTAAGGCGCTAATGATATTAAGCTCAAGAAATACAATTTTGATTTAAAAATATCGTTTTGTATTTGATAGTTAATTTATCGATGGATTATTATCGCACTCGAGGAGATTATATAAATAATTTATATTTTCATTTCTTCGCTCTGGTGTCGAGGCAAAGCGCGGCGTTGAATTCCGGCACTAAACACTCAATGCTTCTAGAATCCGGCGGAAAGGGGGGAACGGAGTGTCTTAACACAAGGTTCCCTCTGCCTAAGCTGCTTTGTGCGGAATATAGCGTGAAGCTGATTTATTTTATTCATTGTATATCCTTTAATAGGAAGGTACATCGTGTTAATCATATCTATGCAACGAGAGTGGAAGGAAAAGGGAATGTTTTAAAAGCAATATCGCAACTATTGCTTTTAGACGTCATGGGTTAAAATCTTAAGTATTTTAAACGTTCACTCCATTTATCAAAGAAATAATTAGTGTTTTCATTTTATTGCTCTAGTATTGAGCCAAGTGTGGCGTTGAGTCCCGCCAATAGACACACAATGCTTCTACAGCTTGGTGGAAAGTGAGGAGCGGAATGTCTTAACACTAGTCTCCCTTTTCCTTATTCTGCTACATGCGGGATGCATCAAGAAGCACTCCACTTATCCCACAAAAAGTAATAGGTACATATAAAATAGTTAAAAATAAACAACAAGTAAATCCGTGGCCAACCATCTAACTTCTCAAATCGATTCTCAAAATCGAAAAGGAAACTGAATTTATTACACGCATTCGCATCTTCAATCCAACAATGTATTATGGAATGGGAATAAATCTGCGCCAGGTCATCGCTTGTACGACTCGGAGTGATCATTGATTTGACAGCCCCTTGCTTTATGTCGTACAAACATTTTAATACATTCGGACTGACTAAATTTGAATTTTATTCCCTTATTTTAGAGCTTATTTTGGTTTTTTTACTGGCAAACTTAAGTTTGTCGCCGGTACCTTTATATTTTGATATAGACGTTCGGCACTTAGAACGCCTTTGATGAATTAACTTGTCGGATACTCAGATCTCGTTACCTTTGCAGGTACGAGAATGTATTAATTTAATATACGATGGATGTGTAGTTGTAACTTGTGCTGCTCATCTTGAAGGTAGGTTTTGAACACAAAATAAGAGTAATTTTAGTAATATTTTTTGTTAGTGCGTCCTTGAAAACGGGGGGGGGGGGGGGGGGATTTTTTGTTTCACTTTTTTTATTTCCTACGAAGCAGATTAGAAATAGGGAACCTAGTGTTAATACAGCCTGGACCCCTTAATACTCTTCCAGATTTCTGGAGGCATTGCGTGTTAAGTAGTGAAACTAAACGACCGCTTTTCTAATTACCAGAGAATATCAAATATTTCATTGTACGAGTGGGATTCGACCCCACAACCTGTCACGTTTTCAGTCACACACATGTGCACCTGCACCACAACTGCACTTAGATAGGATTTTCGAAATATGAAAGTGGGAAAATCGTGATTTTATGTTTTATTACCTACGCAAAGGAAATTGGGAACTATAGTTTACAGAGAGAGATATATATATATATATATATATATATATATATATATATATATATATA